>OY978225.1:15537800-15707800 GCA_963854785.1 Vaccinium vitis-idaea | reverse complement strand
TACATGTAACGCCCCGATTTTCGGAAGCATTATTTAAATTAACAAAAAGATTTATTCAAAAGAGTTTCATTTATAAAGCAACGGAAAATAACATAAGTATCTTAAGTCGATTACAAACAAAAATAGTGCTTTGTTGGGAAATTAAATTACATTGTTCCAACACAAAAATAAGAAGACTCGAGGCTTCTAGAGGTTCAGATTCAGATTCTCCTCCTCAAATTGCTCAGCAGCAAACTCCTCCGTCTGGTAATACGGCTCCTCTTCTGTACCTTCAACACCTGGCGTAATATGTCAGGGCCATAACAACACCATGAGCGAAATAATCACTCAATAGTAAACCCTACCCGAACCCATAACTTACAGATAACAAGATATAGCATGCAATCAAAGTAAAGAACATTCAATTTAATTACTAGCCTTTACTTAGTGAATTCTAGAATCTCATCCGTTGAGAAACATCCTCCCGTATTAACCACTAAGTCTAGGCCATTCGCGATTCAACTCCCCCTTGCTTGCCCTGACTGGGAGCCCAGATGAAAGGTCTAAGTTATCTACTTAGTCGGATTCATCAAACGCCTCACAAGGATGAATTCCCCAGGGACTGACTGTACCACTGGGCCCACGAGGAACTGACTGTTACCTCAGGAGTATATGGCCGTGACTCGACTATAATACAAACCACCCTTATATCACCAAAAATTCAATACGGAGTAATCACGCAATGCCATAACTTAGGGATTTCAAATCTCTGGCCAACTGCCAATTATAATCTTTCAATTCTCCGAAATCAACCGGCTATCTGCCGTTCAAAATTCCTCAACTCATCAACATCATCCGAAACCATCATTTCATCATTTCATTTATCCATTAACTTAACCGTCTAGGTGATTTCTAAATACGAGCACCAACCCGGGAACCTGTTTGTCCTTTCTAAGTTATCAGGAAGCATTGTAAAATAGAAAACAATTCTTTACAATTCACTAAATAGAAACACATTTTACAAAATAAAATTCATCCAACACATAAAATATATAATAAGAGACATCATGTACAACTCATTAATTGGTAGCCTGAGGAGACTAACAATATGCAATTTAACAGTTAACAATTTCCGAACAAATTGGTGCACGGCCTAATGAGGTTCCAGGACTAATATTTAAATAAAGCCTATAGGCTACCTGGTGTGTCATTTGATATCTTTAAGAGACTAACTATTTCTCTACTATAGTGGTTACCAAACATTTACTAACTGCTCTACATGTGAACGGTGAAACATTTCGAGGAAACAAAAAAAAGAAATCATTTATTAGCTTTTGATTTTTTCAAAACAAAAGTTTGCTACTGATCACTTGGGTGTGTGCAATCTATATGTTTCCTTTTCCTTTTATTCAACCCTACTTAAACACAAGATTAGCAAACCCATTATCTTTCTCAAAAACATTGTTCCTCTTCTTCTTTTCTTGGCGCTAAAACACACCATTTCCGTTCGGAAAAATGGTACCCACAGTTATACTTTAACTCTACATTAGCAAGTCATATACATAAAAATAGATATATTTAGGGAGGTAAAATTTAACTACCTCTCCTCCGAAGTCAAAGCGGTGGGCTACGGGTTTTGATGGAGGAGTTATGGGTTTGATTGAACAGTCGGCTCGGTGCTATCGGGTGGCTATTTTGGAGTGAAACGCAGCGTGTTCGGAACTGATTTTTGGAAGCTAAAAAGGCAGCAGGTTCTGAGAGAAGTTTTGGGGTGTTTTTGCTGCGGGAAAGGAGCTGGTTTCTGGGCAGTTTTCGAAAGCTAAGAGGGGCTGGAATTTGTGGTGGTCGGTAGGGAAAAAAATAGGGTTATTCAAGGTGATGATGATGTAAGTAATATTATAGTGTGGGAAGTGTTGACATGGTATAAACTAATACCTAAATTCTCTCTTTCTCATGCATGAAAATCTCTCTCTGTTTCACTTGGTCAAAAAGGAAAGAAAAAGAGAAATGGGTTGACATTTGTGCTCTCTTCTCTTTGCCGAAAATATTGCTCTCTCCCTCTCTGTGTTGACCCAAAAATGGAAAGAAACAAGCAAGTGACTTTAAGGAGTACTTGGGTTGGTAGGGTAGTTGGATAGGGTGAGGCCACGTTTCAGGAGAAAAAGGAAAGGATGAGAGTTGCTTATAGATTGTAGGGGCAGTTGGCATCAGGTTAGTCTTTTTTTAGGAAATCATTAGGATTTTCTTAGGTACTGCTATCAGAAGTTATAAGCAAATAGCTTGGGTAGTTGGCAAGTAGGTATATGTACACATATAAAAGAAACGTGCACTTAATTTTTACACCTGAGTACTTAGTTAAGTAAGTGTAATGCGCACGTAAGACCCACTCGTGCACTCACACACATAGACGCGTAAAATTTTGGAGAGAAGTTATAAAAATAAATAAATAAATAAATAAATAAAAAATGTATAACTATATGAAATGAAAAATCTAAAATAAAATGTTATTAGGAAAAAAAAAATCTCCGACCATTACAATACATCTGGATGATGTCCCTGAAATCTGGGGGACGTTAAAGATACT
This sequence comes from Vaccinium vitis-idaea, assembly GCA_963854785.1. Lineage (NCBI taxonomy): Eukaryota > Viridiplantae > Streptophyta > Magnoliopsida > Ericales > Ericaceae > Vaccinium > Vaccinium vitis-idaea. The sequence goes on along the minus strand of OY978225.1, from coordinate 15,705,237 downwards.
AGTGGGAATGGTGTTATAAGGGCGGAATGGAAAGGGGCACCACCAGGTGTCCAACTGGATTGATCAATTCAACATGTGTTGAGGGTCGCTCCCTCATAGCTGGCATAAAATCGTCGGATGGTATATTGTGGAATACATGAAAAGCTATGTTATATGTGCGCTTACTTATGCTTTTTCCTACAGTTTAAGTTATGAAAACTTGGCGTTATGGTTCCTGTTTTAATGAGAAAAATTTAAATTCCATGGTAATCCGTGTAATTTTGATAATTCATACTCACACAAGCAGTGACTTATGTTTTTGTACTTACTTCCCTTAATTTCCAGGTAACCAGGGATAGAAGAACGGGCCAAGACACCATCAATTAGTATATGTCTTGTTGTAAATAAATAAAAGGAAAGGAAATGTATCCTATGTAATGAATAAAGGACTCAAGCGAGTCATGATTGTAAATAGCGCTTCCGTAATGACAAGTTGTTTATTTTAAATAAATAAAGAATTTTTTTTTTGATAGAGGCCTTGGGTGAGAAGAACTCACTGGCCGGTCACGATAATTAATCCGTTGGATTTGGATTGTGACACATTTCCTCCACAGAGTATCTCTGTAATTCTTTATATGATCAACCAAAAGTCACCTCACAACGTCAATTTCATTACATATAACCATGATCCATATCGAGTACCCATATTCCATGAGAAAACATGTTTAAAAGTATTACAGATACATTCTTCTAAGATTTCAAAGGAAAGCAAAAAAAATTAGAGTTGCATATTTAATTTCCAAAAGACAAGATTTTACAAGTAATGCATGTGCTCTTCATTTATGCTCTCATAATGTCATGCACATCCCAATTCATGATCCTCAATTGTACTTGAAAATAGCAGGGGATGAAAATTCACTTTGCCTAGTAGGGATTTCATTTACCAAATTATAAATGGATAGATGGACATAATGAAGATGATGAATGATGCATTTTAAGCGTTCACAAACAAACTTCAAGATACATTACCTTATCAAAATTAAAAGAATAATAACTCTTCACATACTCCACCTACTCACAGCCACATGATAATAACTTTAGACTATCAACTATCGAACTTTCATCTCTGTTGGCCCAGATAGCAACACATGAGGGGCGTGAATTATATATCTTAAAAAATAATGCGGAATTAAAATCTTAAATGCAAGACCCAATAAAATTAAATATTTTCAAGCACGCAAACATTAATTATATGAGAGTAAATAAAGAGTAAGGGGAGAGAGAAATCAAACACAGAGATTTATAGTGGTTCGGTCCGCAACTTCACGGCCTAGTCCACTCCCCAAGTGTACAACTCAGGATTTGCTGCACTATCTCAAATAGTAACACTTTCTAGCTTCACGGGTGCTAGAGAAACCCTTACAACGAGCAATGTCCTCAATCTCTCCAACTAGTTTTGACTCCAATGCTAGTCACATCTATCCCAACTAGTTTTGACTCTGGTCACACCTATCCCAACTAGTTTTGACTCTGGTGCTAGTAAAACCTAACCAAATGATTTTCTCTCCAAAATCACTCACAAAAAGATAAATTCTCACAAGGGGTCACATTCCCTTTTACAATGAAATCTCACAAATTAAACACTCTCAAAAGTGTAGATAAAAACAATATAAAGCTCTGATTTTTCCTCTCAATAAATAACCAACTTTGAAGCTCAATTGAAAGTGCTTTCTTTTTCCAATTCTCTACAAACTTTTCTTCATTGGCCTTGTTTATATTCTACTTCACATAGCCGTTGAGAGCCATCTTCACATTTGGAAATAACCCATCCATTATAGCCTTAATTTAACCAAGAGTAAGATTACAAATTCATTCCATTTTTGCTCCACTAGCCGTTGGATGAATAGCCATGAATTGATAATTTGCTGAGCTTTATGGCCATTTGAATTGCTTTCCAAAGTAAATATAGGAGTAAGATTTGTCCTCAATATTCTCCCCTTTAAATTTAAATCTTGAATATTGGAGATAGGATTTGATGTGGAATAATTCTTTGTGTACCTCAATCAAATCCTACAAAATACACAATTAATGCAAATGAATATCAAATATCATAATTTAATTAATTTTCTCTTTTAATAAAATATGTTATCATCAAAATCAATAAGGTATTTTATAAAACCTTTGGGCTAATAGTTCGTCATAGTCAAATTGCTCATTAGAATTACTAGATTTTACCCCATCATCATTAAGGTATTTTAAATATTGTGAAAGCTAGAGGGGGAGAAAAAACTCAAGAAAAAGATGCACCAATTAAGGGGGAGTATCTTACTTTTTGAGATACACAATTCACCCCCCCTCTTGTGTTGCTATTTGGGCCAATAATTGGTATCAGAGCCTCGGCTCTAGTTATTTTTTGGACTTAATCGTCTTAGAGTAGATCTATGGCAACCTCTTGTGGCACCTTCCTCCCCGAAGGCCAATTGACCAATAGACCTCCTATGTTTAGTGGGTCTAACTATAACTATTGGAAGGCTTGGATCCGTATTTATATTCAAGCAACTGATTATGAAGTGTGGAAAGTGATTATTTGTGGACCATAGCGGCCAACTAAAACTGTGAATGAAGTAGTCGTTGATAAGGAAGAAACAGAATGGAATGAAAATGATTTGAAAGGTGTTCAATTGAATGCCAAGGCAATGAACATGTTATATTGTGCACTTGACCCTGCTGAATTTAATCGAATATCTACTTGTGAATCTCCTAAAGAGGTATGGGATAAGCTAGAGGTTACACATGAGGGCATGAATCAAGTTAAGGAGTCTAAGATTAACATGCTAGTTCATAAATATGAGTTGTTTAAGATGATGCCTGGTGAATCTATTTCGAGCATGTTCACTCGTTTTATAGATATTGTTAATGGTTTAAAATCTCTTGGAAAACCTTACTCTAATGTTGATCTTGTGAGGAAGATTCTTAGGTCACTACAAAAGCAATGGGAGCCAAAGGTGACTGCAATCATTGAGGCGAGAGAAGATCTCACCAAGTATAGCTTGGATGAATTTCTAAGATCCCTTTTGACTCACAAAATAACTATGAACTTGGAAGAAGATCAAGAACCGAAGAAGAAGAGTATAGCTCTAAAATGCTCCACCTCAAGTTCAAAGAATGATGGAGATGACTCGGAGTCAAGTTGTAGTGATGAGGAGATAGCATTGTTCACAAGAAAATTCAAAAAGTTCATGAGAAAGAAGAAAGAAAATAGCAAGAAGTTTTTCAAGAAGGATGGAACAAAAAGTGAGAACAAGAGAGATCCTATCATATGTTACGAGTGTAAAAAACCAGGTCACATCAAGTCTAATTGTCCCCAAGCAAAAGAATCCAACAAGAAGGGAAAAAGAAGAGCGATGTTTGCGGCATGGGGAAATGAAAGCGATGAAAGCAATTCCGAAGAAGAGAGCGGCCAAGCAAACCTATGCTTAATAGCTCATGAAAACAGCGAGGTAAACTCCTTTGATGATTCGGATGATCAGTTTACTTATGATGAATTATTAGATGTGTTTCATGAATTGCATGCTGAGTTTAAGAAATTAGGTTCTAAAAACAGTTTTCTCAAAAAGAGTAACTCTTCACTACTTGCTGAAAATGAACTTTTGAAAGGAGAAAATGAAACCTTGAAGGCAAAATTGGAAGAAAATATTTCAGCAAAAAGGATTTCTAATGATTTGGAGCTTGAAAATGAAAATCTGAAAACAGAGGTTGAAAGCTTGAATACTATTCTATCTAAGTTTGTTAAAGGGAGAGAAACTTTGGATGTTATTTTGGGAAAACAAAGATGCATTTTTGACAAAGCTGGCTTATGTTTTAATCCTAGCAAAAAGCAAAAGTTTTACCAAAATTTGTTTGTGAAATCAAGTTCTTCTAGTCATCCTCACACTACTTGCAATTATTGTGGCATGAAAGGTCATTTATCATATTCTTGTCCTATTCGTAGAAATGTTCATGTTGAAACTAAAAAGATGTGGGTTCCAAAGCATTATGTTACTAACCCTCATGGACCCATGCAAATGTGGGTACCAAAGAACCAAATATGAATTATTTTTGCAGATTTTGGACGTTTAAAGGTAAATATTGAGATGTATTTTCTAGATAGCGAAAGGTGACTTTCTACGATGGAGTAAGCTCAAACGATTGGTATAGCCAACTCAAATTCGTACGCTATTGTTAAAAATTGCTAATTTTATCTGCCCAAAGATTCTAACAAATTCAGAGATCATTTTGATTTTGTTACTCTTGATTTTGATGGATTATTCAGAGATCATTTAATCACTCTTGTATATTTGAAAATTATTTTTAATTTGCTCCAAGCTTTTGTGAAAATATCTTTTCAAATGATTTGTTTCTAAATACTCTATGGCATGAAAACAAGTTGACATATATTTTTTTTTATCCTCGGTGAGTTTATTGGAATATTGTTAATGCGCTCATATGTCTAACGAGATTTTCTAGTGCATGAAGCTTATGGATTACTTGCCAATGAATAAATTTTGGTTGTCCGAAAAAGCGTCCGCAAACATGCACTATCATTCTGGATTGATATCCAAACATTCAAAGTCAGTGGTGATGTACCTCATGATAAAAGAGTCCCCTACTTTTTGTTGATGACAAAGGGGGAGAAATATTGTGAAAGCTAGAGGGGGAGAAAAAGCTCAAGCAAAAGATGCACCAATTAAGGGGGAGTATCTTATTCTTTGTGCTATCATTATATTTATGCAATTTATTTCAATATAAGTCATCATAAAAAAGGCGGAGATTGTTAGCTCAAAGTTTTCTTGAAATACCTTATTGATTTTGATGATAACAAACATATTCTATTAAAGGAAAAAAAAATAAAATTGTGATATTTGATACTCACTTGAATAAATGTTATTTTGTAGGATTTGGGTTGAAGAACATAAGAAAATATCCTACGCCAACTTCCTATCTCCAATAGCCAAGTTATACATGAAGAAGGAAAAAGATTAGTGACAAATCTTTTCCTATTTTTTGAAAAGCAAAGATCATGGAAATAAAGGACTAGCTCTTACTTTGGAAAGCAATTCAGATGACTAAAGCTTGGTAATTTGAAAACCAATCAGTGCCTATTGTAAGGCAAATTATCCAACAGCTAGTGGAGAAAAATGGGAAAGATTGGCAAATTAAAAATCATGTCAAGGCAATTCAAAAATCACCTTATGCTGCCTATTCAAGCTTTAAACGGCTAGTGATAAACAAGGAATGAGTATGCTGTCTTGTATCAAGACAATATGTTTTGGCAAATTCCATATTTGAAGTGGACCTCCCAATGGACACTTGTTCATGCATATAAAGTGAAGGCAAATTGATGGTGATACATAGAGAAGAAAATATTTGAGAAGCTATCACTTGCAAATCAGTCATTCAACTCTACTCTTCATCTTGATATCTATACACTTGTGTGAGAGTTCTTATTTTGATCTTAATTGTAAAAGGGGTTGTACACTCTTGTGAGAATTTATCTTTTGTGAGTGATTTTTGTGTGAGAAAAAATCACTTGGTTAGGTGTGACTAACACTGGAGTCAAAAATAGTTGAAGCAATTGGGGATATTGCTCGTTGTAAGGGTTTCTCTAGCACCCGCGAAGCTAGAAAGTGTTACTATTGGAGATAGTGCACCAAATCCCGAGTTGGACACTTGGGGAGTGGACTAGGCCGTGAAGTTGCGGACTGAACCACTACAAATCTCTTTGTTTGATTTCTCTCTTCCCTTACTCCTTATTTACTGTCATATAATTATTGTTTGCGTGCGTGAAGTTATTTAATTTTATTGGGTGTTGCATTTAGTTTTTTAATTCCGCATTATTTTTTGAGATACACAATTCACCCCCCCCCCCCCCCCCCCCCCCCCCGTGTTGCTATCTGGGCCAATAATCTCATAGCGTGACTCATCACAATATTTCCACTTTACGAATTTCTGTATGTTTCCTCCAAGTCCAATCATTCGAGTCCAACAATCCTCATAAAACCATCTCTAAAGTGCCACAAAGTTCATATTAACAAAATAACCAATTTCTTCCTATGTCTCCATCTATCCATAAATCATGTCTATCAATAACCAATAACAATGAGATTTGGATCCCTAACCAAGTTTCATGGGCCTCATTCACACCTGCTGAGATTCACGGGCCTTGATACCCCTGCCCAGGGATGCACCAAATGGTAGACCTAGTACCAACAAATTCATTATCTATCGTTCATACAGAATATTCAAGTATCCCCTTGAGAATATCAAGCTTATTCGTTAACTCACACAATTCGATATCACGTGTCCAACAAGTATCTCATAGCAAGTATCCATCACATGTTCAAGTATTTCACAAGTATCTAGAGCACTCCAAGTACTCACGTGTCCACGTATTTCCCACGTGTCCATGTGCCCCACAATTATCCCACAAGTAGCCCGTGTACCTCAAATGCCCGAGTGTCCCTCAAGTACTTAACAAATGTTTCCCCGTATCCCACACATGTCACGTGTCTCTCGAATGCCCAAGTATTTTCTCAAATATTCCACAAGTGTCCAAAGACATTTTAGATTGATTTCGTTTATCAATTTAACATCTGGAGTTCGAGAACCCATTATCCTTTCTCAGTGTCTTATGGGTTTCGTATAACCCTTCCTAACTACCCACCGATTGATGGTCCAAGTAACTTATATTATCTCCATGTCATTTGACTTTCTATACCCTTCGATTTAACCACGTGTTTATTCACTTCATTTGACTTTCCATAGTACTACATCACCACTTGTCCACAAGTGCATCTCAAGTGTCCTTCATCCACACTACGTTTTTTATTTCTAAGTTCAAGCATGCTTAACTAGTTCCTACATTGGAATCACATGTGTTATGGCGAACGAGACAAACGGGAACTAGACGAGAGTCAAAGAGGATCGTGGTTACAAAACAGAACGGTGGGACCATCCTGTCAAAACTATCCGGGCGGTCAGGTGGTCCTGTCCAGATGGGAATTCTAGACAACACTCGTTCACACAGTTTTCTGCAACTTCTTAGATTTTGACCCAAACACCACAAGTATGGTTCAAACCCATAATTTTTATCGCATAAACAACTAGAATACAACCAGAATGAAATGTATGTCACTCCAACAAGAAGATTAAACCATCACATGAATTCAAGTAAACTTTCAAATTTAACCCTAGAAAGTGGGTTTTCTCTAGAATCAAAGGGGATTAGATCAAATTAAGGAGGTCTACTACTTATACACCCATCAACAAAAAGAAATCATGTAAGAAACCCCTACCTCAAGTGATTGAGCTCCAAATTAAGTTCTTGAACAAAACCCTAACTCTCCAAACTTGTTTTCCACCAAAAATCACACCCCCCCTCCCCCCAAAGCTCAAAGCATGTAAATCCCGAGTCTAGATGATGCATACACGAAAGATCTACGTGGGTTTCATGTGTTGAGGTGGATTTTCTCTCTCTTCTTCTTCCTATTTATAGGACCAATTATACCAATTACACTTCCCACCCCTTAATTCATTAATGTGTTACTAAAAAGTCCAAAACTAATTTATTTCTCACATTCACCCACATGTAATCATTTAAATGAAATTCCTAAATATCCCAAATTTTAAATTAAAAAATTTTTGCGAATTTTTGGGTTTTTACAACAACCAAACACAAACTATCTACTGTAACTGATTTGAGCGCTTAGCTATAGGCCTGAGCGCTCAAGTAACAGTATTGATGGTCATGTTTGTGACTAAGAGGCTTGATTTTGAAGTGTATTGATTGAGACTTGAGATTGAACAAGGATTTTTGAAGTTATTAGTAGACTTTGAAAGGGATTTTTCTTGCTAGAGAAAGTAAAAGGAGTTGGTGGGAGTGCGTCTAACAATGGAGGGATGATTTTTGATGATATATGGCAGTGTATGGGGGCTGATGTGTAGTGTGATGGGGTATAAGGTTGTGTGTGGAAGGTGAAATGGAGGGGGTGGGGGTAATTTATAGGAGAGTTTAGGAGGGAAATGGTTTTCAAATTTCAAAAATAAAGGGGAATCTCATGATCGGTCAAGGCCTGGGGAAGGGGAGAGGGGTCTGCTTTGGTAAAAAAATGTAGAAAATCCCATCATGGCCAGCTAAAAGATGCTCTGAAAAGTTCTAGTGTGCACAGATGACTTGAGCACTCAAGTTTGACCGAATCTTTGACTTGGGTGCTCAAAAATGCACTTGGGGACTCGGGTACTTAGGTTTGACCGATCAACGCTCAAGCTTGACTTGAGCGCTCAAGAAATGGCACTTGAGTGCTCAAATAGTGATCTGAGTGCTCAAATTTGATTGCACAACAAACCAAACTTCTCGAGACTGCCCAAGGTGCTACCAAACTCCGTTTTGCTCGTGGTTTTAAGAGTTGGAAGCTGGTTGAGTCTACTTTTTAACCCAAGTGGTTTAGATAAAAAATAATTTATACATCAAAAGATATGACCATTTACTCTCAGATGGTCGAAAATAAGTGCTTTCGGGTAAAATACTCGCATCTCCCTCATTTCAAAATGGATTGAGACATTATGTATCAAAAAAGAGCGTTTTGAATCTATTAGAAGTTGATGTAGGCTAGGGTTTGTTTGAAAAGGTTTTCATTTGAGTTTTTAATAGAGAAAGAGCATTGTCCTAGGTTCCAAGGATGTTTCGATCCATTTCATCATTGGGGAGCCTACCGGCCACTAGTTTAGTGTATCCGAAGGATCCAAATTGGGGTGTCTATAGTTGCCCCTATTTGATGAAACTCGGATACCATTGTTTGGTATGAGTGATGTCAAAAATCGAGACAGGCCAATTCAGGCTTTCAACATCCTTACGCAAAACAAATGCAAGCAAACATTCAATGAATGAGGTCACGCTCTTCGAGCTGCCTACGTACCCCGTTATAGGAATCAGACCCCGTAGTTTGTTGGGGCAAATGCAGATAGAAGTAAATTTGCTATGAAACAATCAGTATGATCATGGATACATTCGACGAGCATGCGGGTTATTGAAATTGACAAGATTTGACGCTTGATAAGACAATTAAGGGTAAGCAAGAGGTTTCGTATAGCGACAACTTGAAAGTGAACGCTTTTAAAAAACAGTTATGACCGTTTGGGTCATGAAAAGTGAATGTGATCGTTTGGATCACGGAAAGTGAATGTGACCCTTTGGTCATGGGAGTGAATGTGACCGTTTGGGTCACCAAAAGTGAATGTGATCATTTGGGTCACGAGTGTGGATATGACCATTTGGGTAACGGAAAGTGAATGTGACCGTTTGGGTCATGTAAAGTGAATGTGACTGTTTAGGTTACGAAAGTGAATATAATCGTTTAGGTTATGAAGGTGGGGCATTTGAAACAAACAAATCAATGGGTTTTCTTGGCCCATTGAATCATGCCTTGGGTTTTCTTGGCCCTTGGTGACCAAATCATCAACATAATCAAACGGTTTGCTGGGTTTCCTGGCCCGTTGAACCATGCCTTAGGTTTTCCTAGCCCTTGGCAAAATGTTAAACTGATTCAAAATTCAGTAATGGTTTTCTTGGCCGATAGAAACATGCACAATAAGTACCTTTGGCTTTTACTGGGCCTTCAGTAAATCAAATACCAAATTGTAGCAAGTGAATTTACGTTTGAAAAGTTGTCCTGAAGGATGACTTAATTGAAAAGTTGTCTCGTAGGACGGTTGATTGAAAAATTGACCATGTTGGTCATGAAATTGAATTTGAAAGTGACCATTTCTGGTCTTGATTTAAAAGCTGTCTTGGAGGACGATTGATTGAAAAATTCTCTCGGAGGACGGTTACATTATACTCATGTTAACAAGGACAACATTCCTTCCTTAAAAAGTAGGTGGCGCAACAGGGTGCCTCTTTTGCTTTACTATATTTCCTTTTGATTAGGGTTTGGGTTTTGGGCTGGCTTCTGTCGAGGTTTGAGCTTTGGGTTGGTTTTTGTTGAGGCTTGAGTTTTGGATTGGCTTTTGTTGACGCTTGAGCTTTGGATTAGCTTTTGTCAGGGCTTTGGGTTGGTTTTTGTTGTGGCTTGAGTTTTGGATTGGCTTTTGTCGGAGCTTTGTGCTCTTATGCTTGCTACAATGGATGGCATTGGATTGACATATCCCAATGTTATGACAAACCTCAGTTCTGATTCTCTTTCTTGGCTTTGCTGATGGTTTTGGCGACCGATTGAACATGTACCCAAACACGGGTTATTCCATGCATTGAAATCGCTTACGCGAGTCGAAGATAGACAAGACTGAGACAATTAATTGACTATTTTCATGAAGGGGTGGATTTTGACAAGACCATGATTGACTCAAAGGATAGGAAAGTGACCTCCCTAAGGGTGGAGATTGACTACTCGAAGATAGGGAAAAGCATGTTGACTTAAAGGATATGGAAGACCATGTTGACTCGAAGTTCTGAAAGATGGCAAACTTGCCTCATAATTAATGCTAAACTTGTCATCATAAAATTGGGTTTTTGATGACTTTTCCTTAAGGGTTTTGAAATTGTTTTACTCCATCAAATGATGTTCATTTCAATCGATTATTTTGTCAAAACACCAGATTTCTTATCATGAACCCATGCCTCGGGTTGTTCGATGAAGACCCGTCAATTTTTTCCATTGAGGAGCCTCAGTTTGGACTTCTGCTCCGGCAGACGCCAGTGTTGCACAATGCTTTGACTTTTAACTTTCAAAGGAGATTACACTAATCTCTGTTCACTTGGATTCTCATTATCAAATTGTGCTCTTCAATCCAAAATGACTTTATTTAGGTTATAAAGCGGCCAAGATTTTGGGCTTGTACGAAGAAAGGATAACACGATCAAAAATTTCATTTTTTCCTTTGGGGTTATTTGAGTTAACAACTATCTTGGACTTCGTTTGCGCCCATTTTGCTTTTGATGGGAGCTTTTTTTTGGGTGCTTTCTTTTCTTTTCATTTTTCTATTTTATTTCTTCGATACTTCGTATCTTGTCGCGCCTATGTATTTGACACTTTCATTCGTTTATTTCACCCCAGTGTGGGGGGTAGCTGCCTAGTTGGATTCTTTTTCCAAGAAATTGATTCGGACTCAAAGGGGCTTGCAATGGATATTTTTGTGGGGAATAAAAACAAAGAATGCCACTTTTCATTTTGAATTGCACAACTTGATAGAGAGACACGTGTATGCTCTAGCTTTGACTAGATCATATTTTGAAGTTTTGATCTAGCGAGCTTTTTGCCTGGGCCGCCCTTGCGCATTTTCGATGTAGCAGGCTTTTTCTGGGTCAAAAGCATTATTTCTTGATGGCATCGAGGATTGGTCCCCTGGAAGTCCTTTTTGGGAGGGGGAGGTTTCAATTATTATTCATCCCGCGTATTGATGTGATTTTCACGTTTCTCAAATGATGGTGGAAAACAATTTGAGGGGTTATTTGAAAAAACTCAAGTTTATTTTGACAATTTTGACACAACAAGGGATGACATTGATTTTTTAAATGAAGCGGCTGAACCACTAAGGGTTGCCTATGTATCTCTTTACATGGAATCAGGTTGTGTGTAGTTCGGGACTACAATGCTAACTCTCTTTTGGTTTTTCTTTTTCTTGACAACAACAAGATATTATAGACATGAATTTGAAAACGATATCATGAAAGACTCAAGGGGCAAACTTACTGAATAAAGACAAAAACTTGACTCTAAACTTGAAAACTTCCAAGACTCATGGAAGAATAGACTACTGCATGGCCATTGATGGTTCATTGGTTCGACAAGGTGTTTGGCTTCGCCGGTAGAGCAGGGATGGATCTGTTGTCAATGAGGTTTTGGATCTCGTGACAGAGGCAGTGACACTCGTCGGTAGCATGACTGGGCATTTGATGCAAGATGCAAAAGGCATCTGGGTTGTGGTTAGATGGAAGATTTCGTGGTAGAGGAGTTGGTTGGAGTGGTTTAAGGAAATCAGCCTTGAGAAGTCTCTCATAGATTGAGGACAGGGGTGTGGAGAATTTAGAAAATGTTCTTGGTTGGTCTTTGGGCTAGTGAGGGTCTGATGAAACATTTGGCCCATAGTCTCCTTATCCACCCCATGCATCGAGAGGGAGCTGACATAACCTAACAGGTGCCCTTTTAGGTCTCCGGTAGCATCAAACTTTTTGAAATCCACCGGTTTAAACTTCTTTGGGAGTTTGGCATTTGGGAACATGCAAAGTTTATCTACATCAATGTTGGTAGCTACGATTTTCTCATTCTTATGGTTAGACTCCTCAAGTTTGACAATCTTGGCCATCATCTCCACCATTTGGGGGTTCTCAACTACCTCCTCTGGAGAGTATTTTAATTCAGAGTCGCCACCCAAATTTGAGGATCGTCTCAAAGGAACCGAACTTGAATGACTCTCGTGCCTCATTTTTGGAAAAGTTTTTCATTACAGGTCCGTTGTCACCATAATATCTTAGTGTCGAGAGCCAGGTTACGAGAGAGGAAGGGTTTTATGGCACCTCTCTCGCCCGACATGAGAGTTGGTCTCTACTTAGTGTTTGAGGAATTATACAAATGCTTATTTCTTAACTTTGTTCACATAAGGGGATGGGGGAAATAATTAAACGATGATTGAAAGCACAAATTAAGTGAGTATGTGTGCCTGAAATCCAGTGACTACTTATGATCATGCATGAACAAGATAACATAAAACAACCAACACAAACTGTCTATTGTAACTGATTTGAGCGCTCAAGTAGCAATCTTGAGCGCTCAAGTTAGTTTTTGGGCTCTAAGGCCTTGAACCTTATTTGTTTGCAACAAAGGCCGGCCAAGCTCAGAACCAGTACACGTAACTGGCCTTGGCCCAGCGGCTCCCCTCACGTCGATCAAAACAACGATTTAAAGAAGGTTTTTATACCTTTCTTTTGCTTGAACAATGCTCTTTTGCTTGAGGCTTTGAAAAACAGTGTTGATGGTCATGTTTGTGACTAAGAAACTTGATTTTGAGGTGTTTTGATTAAGACTTGAGGTTGAACAAGGATTTTAAAGGTATTTGTAGACTTTCAAAGGATTTCTCTTGCTAGAGGAAGTAGAGAGTTGGTGGGGCTGCATCTAACAATGGAAAAATGATTTGGAAGGGGCTGGTGTGTAGTGTGATAGGGTGTACGGTGGTATGTGGAAGGTGAAATGGAGGGGGGTATTTATAAGAGATTTTAGGGGGGAAATAGTTTTCAAAATTTAAAAATTAAGGGGAATTTTATGATGGGTCAAGGCCTGGGAAAGCAGAGAGGGGTATAGTTCGGTCAAAAATCTTGAAAAATCCCATCATGGCTGGCTGAAAGATGCTCTGAAAAGTTCTGGTGCGCACAAACGACTTGAGTGCTTAGAAACAGACTTAAGCGCTCGGGTGCTCAAATTTGACCGGTCAACGCTCAAGTTTGACTTGAGCGCTGAAATAGTGATTTGAGCGCTTAAGTTTGATTGCACAACAGACCAAACTTCGCGGGGCTGCCATAGGCGCTACCAAACTTCGTTTTGCTCGTGGTTTTAAGCAGCTGGTTGAGTCTACTTTTTAACCCAAGTGGTTTGGATCCAAAATAATTTATACATCAAAAGATATGACCATTTTACCCTCAGATGGTCGAAAAATAAGTGATTTTCGAGTAAAATACTCGCATCTCCTTCATTCCAAAAAGGATTGAGATATATTATATATCAAAAAAAAGAAAAAAAATGATTTGAATGTACTAGAAGGTGGTGTAGACTAGGGTTTGTTTTGAAAAAGGTTTTCATTTGGGTTTTTGAAAGAGAAAAAGCATTGTCCTAGCTTCCAAGGATGTTCCGATCTATTTCATCATCGGGGAGCCTACCGGCTACTAGTTAAAGGTTTCTGAAGGTTCCAAATTGGGGTGCCTAGAACTATATAATCCCAGGAAGGAGGTGGGATTGAGTAGAATTAACAAAGATGAGATTGTTTACGAAAATATTCGGATGATATTTGGAATTGTTCTAAAAAAGTATTTTCCAAAATTATTTTTTTGAGAAAATGGTTTTCAAAAAATAAATATTTTTGAATTTTTTTCAATAACTTTTGTTAAAAAAATGTTTTCCAAAAACAATTTAAAAGCTAATATTTTTGGAAATAATAATTGTTTTTAAAATTGGTCTAAAAATATATATATAATTAAAAATTATTTTGGAATTAATTTTTTTATTTTTCAAAAATTTATTGTGGAAATAATACTTTTTTCAGAAAGTTTATTTCAAAAAATTGTGTTCAGGAATTTTTTTTTAAAAAAACTTATTGTGCTTGTTCTAAAAAAAATATTTTCAAAATAGTTTTTGGAAAAAAAACTGTTTTCAAAACTTTATTTTTACCAAATAACTCTTTTCAAAACAAAACTTTTCAAAAAGTAGTTTTGTTATCCAAAAAGTGTTTTGAAAATTTTGTTATTTTGAAAAAACTGTTTCAAAACTTTTTTTTTCAAAAACTGTTTTCAAAAAATATTTTTATAAATTAAGTGGTTTTTTAGAAAACAAATATTGTTTTTTGAAAACTAATTATTTTAAAAAAAAATTACAACTTTTTGTTCAAAAACAAATGTTTTGATAAAAAAAATTAGGCCGTAAATAATCCCATACAAATCAAAATGGGATTGGGTAGAATTAGGGATGAAATTAATATCATGACAAATACTCTAAAACTACCAATTCTAAGATTATTAATCCCATCTATTTCAATTTGCGAATCACTCGAGGCCTAATATCATCAGTCCTATGTTTGGGGATTCATGGGATTGTACGACTGTATTTGTATTATAACCATTTATTTCATGTTTGGTTTGAGCACCTAATTTGTAAGATAAACGTGCCAAATGGATGGATTGCGGCACAATTTAGCATAGGAGAATGATTTTTGCACTTCACTTTCTTATAATGACAATCCAAAATTTGTCTTTAAGTGCAAAAAATACATATAACATAACACAAGTACTAAAAGGCAAATATTTACGCATATAACATCAATTGCTTAATATATCGCACGGCTGCCCCAAAGCAATATAGTATCATGCAATAAACAAGAAATAATACCCATTTGTTTTCTTTGAACTGCTTCCATGGCTTACTTTGTCACTTCATGCAAGAAAAGGGTGAAAATGTGCCAAAAGATTATAGATATCTATTCACCATTGTTGCACAAGAAATAACCATGAGACAAATGGTAAGAAAAGCATTAACATAATACTATGGACAATAGCATTTCGTTACACAATATGTTTACTTATTTTCATTAGACATAATGTAAGAAAATAAATATGCGTTTATTTATTTTCCTCTCGCACAATATGCATCAAACTACTCTAAAGCAGGTATGTCTGTTGTGTTTTAAAATTGTATTTCTAGATGATTTGTAATTAACGTAAAATATATGATAGAAGTTTTTGAGCGCGCGCATGTTACATCACTAATGCTATAATTTATGGTTTCACTTCGGCTACTAATTTTCACACTATTTTATGAATACACTTTTTTTTTTCTTATTAAGGTAAAGTTACACAAAAATGTCTCTAGTTTTATTACTTATAGTTTTTAAATGTAACCTTGCCTTAAATAAAGACAAAAAATGAGTATATTACTCTCTCTGACCTTTTCTAAATGTTCCTTATGAAAATACGTGTAATTTTTAAATAAAAAAATAAAATATTTCTGTGCATATTTTTTTCTCAATTCTTTGCAACAAAGTTAAGATCTATTGCGTTCTTTCCATCATTGTAACTGGTTGAAGCATACCTTTAATCTTCAACTCCACTACCTCAATAAAACATTCAATCCAATTTGTCTGTGATAACGATTTATATATTTTGGCTTGAGTTCGTCAAGTTAAACAACTTCGCCCCATTAAGTTTCCAATTTGAAGATAGGTTCAAGTATTGTTGACACCAGATTTTTGCCCTCCTCTCAACTGTCAAAGTAAATTGATGGCATCGATATCTCTAGAGAAGAGATCGTTGACGCTAGGCACGTCAAAAATAGTGCAGTACGTATCATACTGCTCCCACGATGAGCTGTACAGTTATCCTTTGCATCAAACATCATAATCTATATGCGCATAGCCTAGACATTAGGCATGCAATTTAGGACGATCAAAGCCCTCCCTCCATCGAACTGTCAGAGATCTGCTCTTGGTAGCTCAATTCCTGCCCAAACGGCCAACTTTGCCTTTGAGAGGTCTAGTCTCTCCTCAGCATTGACAGATGCATTTGTTTCAACATTACTGAGAGATCAGTCAAAGCCACGTCAAACTTAGAGGACATTGGACTGTTGGATCATCACTGACTTGGGCTGGAACTTGGTAAAATTGGACGATTTGGGCTCAGAAATCGCTACACATCTCAAGTTTTTCTTTTTTTCGAAATATTTCAAAAAACATACTTAGTGCATAAGTGATACCCCGAGGCCTCATGTCAAGTTTCGAGCGAATTGGAACTTGTTTGCTTTTTTTAGAAACTCCGCGTTTTCCGGAACAAAGAGCTTTTGGTTTGTAGGTCTCGAAACCTAATATTTTTCAATCAGATTGTATATAAAGTCATCCTCATGATTACAAAGCTCCCAGTAAAATTTTAGGCCATTTAGACCTCAATTAGTTTTCCGATCGCCTGTGTCGCTACAAATCAATCGAGAACTGGATGATCGATTTTCCTATTATCTGGAGATAATTTTGGAAAACCGATGCCCATTGACGTCTAGAATGACTCAAAACCTCAGAGGGACTTCCCTGAACGCATTTACATTGAAGTTCCCAGTGCGAGCATGGACGTACCCGAACATAACGCGCGAAGATCAGCAATCAAGACCCCCTCAGGCTCTCCCCTGGGACGCCATTTTCAAGCCAATAGGGGCTACCACATGTTCAAAAGAGGTTCCCCCCATTGAGAGACACTTCCCAAATTTTCTATAAATAGGACCCCCAACCTTTTTATATTTTCACACACCTTCCAAAGCTCTGAGCCAATACACCCTTTGGCTTCTCTCTAAAACTTCCATATCCTCCCCCGAGCCTCCAAAGCCCCAACGAAGCCCTACGAGCAAGCCACCGAGAAAAACCCCGAGTCTAAAATCTCGAGAAATCCTGAGTTAGGATAGCCCAATACAGCCTTTCTAGCTGTGGAAATCCTGAGTTGGGATAGCCTAATACAGCGAAGAAGGTTATGAGATATATTCAAGGAACCAAAGATTATATGCTACTTACAAGAGATCGGATCGTTTGGATGTGATCAGATACTTGTACTCTGATTTTACTGGCTATCACAACAGCAGAAAGTCTACATCAGGTTTTTTCTTTCTACTGGCTGGTGGGGCTGTGTCATGGAAGAGTGTGAATCAATCTATTACTGCTTCATCTACAATGGAGGCCGAGTTTGTGGCGTGCTTTGAGGCCACATGCCATACTTTATGGTTGTGGAACTTCATTATTGGTCTTGGTGTTGTCGACTCAATTGCCAAGCCAATGAAAATTTATTGTGATAATTCCCCTCTAGTTTTCTTCTCTAAGAATAGCAAGTACTCTATTGGTTCGAAACACATGGAAGTAAAGTACTTGGTTGTTAGGAAAGAGTCCAGAAACAACAAGTGTTTATTGACAACATAAGCACCACTCTTATGGTTGTTGATCCGCTGACAAATGGATTGCCACCGAAGACATATATACAATGAACATGTTATTAGGATAGGTCTTTTGAGCAATCCATGATATGAGTAGTCGAGCACTTACAGTGTTTGACACTATTGGGCGTAAATAATATTTTGTTTATGATTTTCCTGTTTTCAATTATGCGTGCACATATTATTTTTGAATGTTTGTTACATAGGAAATGTCTTGACAAGACAAATTACAGGGTCTTTTAGGTATTGCAACCTAAATATAATGGTACTTGCCTATAATGGACTTGGTTAATGATGATTATCAATGATGTACTGCATAGAAGGAAATATGGCATTGTGCCATACAACCGCTATGACTCACATTGGTGGTCTGAATTAATCACAGTATTAAAGTTTCTAATTCGTTTGAACTTATTGGCTAATTTAAATTCATGATCACGTGTCTAAGTTTTTTTTTATTGTGGAGCCCACTCGAGTTGATTTCAAAATTGCATATTTCAAAAAAAAAAAAAATTACACTTTGCATCTCAATCGGCTTAGTGGGCCAAGTGGGAGAACGTTAGATTCACGTTTTGTGGCCTACTAAGACTCCACGGTTTGTGCGTGTTTGTTACACATGAGACTCTACTATAAGATAAAGCCAATAAATGATACGAGTCATCATAATTGATTATATGTATAAAGGAAAACTCTAATAATAAAAGAGTCATTGATTGATTGGGAGTATTTTATAATAATCTCGAAGACACTCTCCTCTCCTCTCTAAAAGGTAGAATACCAACCCTTTCTATATATGATTTTTCCATCAATTAAAGTTATTGAGTATTCTACAATGATTGAGACAAACAGAAAAAGGTGAGCCAAAAATTAAGGCGATTCTAACTTGAGTTTGTTCTCTCTAATCTCGATGGCCAACAAAAGTATGTTTAATTTATTGTTCATTAGATGTGTTGAATTCGAGATTCTAGTTATATCTGTTTTTTGCACAATAGAATAAATGCAGATATAATGGGTGCTCTTCCTCCGTGTCGTTTGATCAACTTTTGCACATTTGCTACCATAGGAAGAATTTCCTCTATTGTTTTCTCAACCTGTAAGCTATTAGTCCTTGCCATGACATGGACTAACATCCAGGGTCGGATCCAAGGGGGCACACGGGTCACGTGCCCCCGCTGACCTCCACGGTCAATGTAAAAAAAAAAATTAGGAAATAAGTTTTGTATATATATTATTTGAGTCAAAATCTAATCATATATAGTATTGTAGAATGGGTTTTCATGAGGAGGAATGTGAGTGCAAAACATGGCAGTAATGAAGGCCTATGGATACGACACGTATCTAGAGGTGTCAAATGGGCCTTGCCGGCACGACATGAGCACGGTTTGGGCACGACACGACACGGTCTGAGCGGGCACGGGGCACGGAAATGGGTGGGCACGGCACGGTAGTTGACCTGGCAAGACACGGTCTAAGCCGGGCACAACAAGATAGTTGGCCTGGCGAGGCACGACACGGCACGACACAGACTTAATCAGGAACGGCACGAGCACGGCACGGTCTTAGTCTGGCACGACACGGGCACGACACGGTCTTAGTCTGACACGGCACGAGAACGACACGGTAGTGTCAAGGGCACGGCACTGGCACGAAACGAAAGTGGCACGGGCACGGCACGGTAATTGGCCTAGCACGACACGGGCACGACACGGAAGTGTGAAGGGCACGACACGGGCACGAAACGAAAGTGCCACGGGCACTGCATGGTATAATAACGAAAAGAATGAGGGAAAATAAAAATAAAATTTTGTATAAGAAAAGTAAATTTAATTTTGAATAAGAAAAATAAGTAAAAAATACATTTTTATAAAATAAATGTAAATTTATTTCAAAAAATGAGGAAAATGAAAAATGAATTTTTGAATAATAAAAATCAAAAATAAAAATTTTGATTTTTGAATTGATAGGTGAAAATTAATTTTTTGTAATTACACAATATATCACGGGGAGAGAGAGAGAGAGAGAGAGAGAGAGAGAGAGAGAGAGAGAGAGAGAGAGAGAGAGAGAGAGAGAGAATGTTGAATTTTGACTTGCCATAATAAGGGAAAAAATGAGGAAAAATAAAAATAATTTTTTGAATAATAATTAGAATTTAATAAATGGACTTGCCAAATAAGAAAAAAAAAAGGGAAAAAAAGAGAAATTTTTTAATAAATTTTCATTAAATAAATGGACTTTACAAAAATAAATAAATACATAATAAATAAAAAATACATTTTTATTAAATAAATCAAGTTGCCAAATGCCATAATAATGAAAAAAATGGGGGAAATTAAAAATGAATTTTTGAATAATAATTAGAATTTAACAAACGGACTTGCCATAATAAGAAGAAAAAAA
Organism: Vaccinium vitis-idaea; assembly: GCA_963854785.1. Taxonomy (NCBI): domain Eukaryota; kingdom Viridiplantae; phylum Streptophyta; class Magnoliopsida; order Ericales; family Ericaceae; genus Vaccinium; species Vaccinium vitis-idaea. Next base: position 15,685,165 of record OY978225.1, on the reverse strand, counting down.
ATGAGGGAAAATAAGAATAAATTTTTGAATAGTAATTAGAATTTTATAAATGGACTTGCTAAATAAGGGGAAAAAAAGTGGAAAATAAATAAATATTTGAATAAATTTTAATTAAATAAATGGACTTCACAAAAATAAATAAATGCATAATAAATCAAAAATAAAATTTTCTTAAATAAATTAAGTTGCCAAATGCCATAATAAGGAAAACAATGAGGGAAATTAAAAATGAATTTTTGAATAACATAAATGAGAAAACCTAGGGGTGAAATAAAAATTAAATTTTGATAACAAAAATATAAATTTTGAAAAAAAAAAATTTCAACATAAATTAAATTTTATTTGAAAATGAGGAAAAAATGAAAAATAAATTTTTAATAATTAAAATGAAATTTTTTATTTTTGAATTGATAGGTCAAAATTGAATTTTTATAATTACATAATATGTTAAATTATTAATATGTTATATTGTTTTGTATAAAATTTTGATTATATTATGGATTAGCCACACGATCGCAACACAATTATGACGATCCACACCGTTCACTTTGTTTTGCTATTTTAATCAACCTCGCCAAATTTGAAGTCCATCGGGTATTGAAAGCCCTTTCATCGGGGACGTTGATTTATTATCAACCGACAATTTGTCTCCTTCGATCAAATACGTAATGATAGTTAAATCACTTCATTTTTTGCATGGAGGATATAATCACTCCTACTTGCAATGTAGACGGTTCCGTTACGAAAAAAACTGCTCTGATGGCCGTCGAGTCATGCATTATAGGACATTATTGCTCTTAAATGCACCGAATTTGATCCGATCAGATGGTTGCCGACATTTGATCGCCACCGTTTTCGGGGGAAATGATAGAATTGATAAGATATGAAATCGTAACGATTTAGATCGAACATTCGAGAAATCGATTCTGCACCTACCTTTTAATCATATACATCGAACTAACTTGGTTATGAACTAAGATGTTATGCTATAGGGTAATGTACGGTAGCCACGCAATCTCAACATAATTATGACGATCCAAACCGTTCACATTGTTTGTATTGCTGTTTTAATCACTCTTGCCAAATTTGAAGTCTATCGGGTATTCAAAGCCTTTTCATCGGGACGTTGATTTATTGTAAACCAAAAATTTGTGTAATTTGATCAGGTACCCAATGATAATTAATTTACTTGATTTTTTGCACAGAGGATATAATCACTCTCACATAAAATGTAGACGGTTCCGATTCCAAGAAAAATACTCTGACAACCCTCGCGTAGTACAATTTTACGGCATTTTTTACCGTTGGGTGCATAGATGGGACTTGTGACTCATCACACTGGATATTTTACTTAGTATAAATAGAACATTACACCCCATAACCCTAATCCTAAACGGCTCTTTCTCTCTCTCTTCTTCCACAGTGATCTATCTATCTATCTATCTATCTATCTATCTCTCTCTCTCTCTCTCTCTCTCTCTCTCTCTCTCTCATCCTCACCAGTCACCACCGATCGTCGATCTCTCTCTCTGTCTCTCTCTGGTTCTCACCACCACCACCAGTAGTCACCGACAATCACCACCACCAGCACCAGTCACCACTAGTCACCGACAGTCACCACCACCACCGACAGTCACCAGAGTGATCACCACCACCACTAGTCACCACAGTCATCGCCATCACTGTGAACACCCCGCGGAGCGATGTGTCCACGAAATTGAAGTTTGATTTGAAAAATGATTTTGATTGGTTGAATGGAGTCGCCACCCGGATTTGAGGATCGTACCCGAGAAACCATTTGAAAAATGACTCTTTTGCCCTTGAAAATGGAAAATGCTTTACTGGCCTCTCAAAATGAGATTTCTCGGGTCCGGGAGCTAGGTTACATGAGGGGAAGGAATTTAAAGCACCCCTCACGCCCGGCATGATTACCGGTCTCTACTAAATGTTTGAAAAGATTTTGAAAATATTGTTTAAGTGGACTTTAAACACGGATTCATGCGAAAAACACGACAAATGTATCAAAAAGATTAATGAGATATGAGTGAATGCTTGTGCAAAATGTCATGAGTGGATGATTCATTACAAAAGATGCTAAAATTCCACTAAATGCCCTCAAACTGCCTCAGGATGTCTCAGAAAATGATCACAAATGCCCAACACATCACACCTGGATTGCAATCTGGGCACCTGGATTAGGCAGATCCAGGCGCCTGGATTGGATCCAGGCGCCTGGAAGGAGTCAATCCAGGCGCCTGAATTGCCTTCCAGACAGCAAACTCAAAACTTCATTTTTGACAGGAAGCACCAAATGCAAGGCTTTTAACTAACTCACATGCACTCTAAAAGATGTATAACAACACAGTAGCAAACTTGAAACTTAAATTTAACTCAAATGCATGATATGAGCTTAAAAGAAACTTGATTTTGAATGATTTTTGGAAATATACACAACAAATGCTAATAAAGAACTTCCATTTTTGTGAAATTTAAAACCTTTCCAAACTCTTAACTAGTATGAAGAACTAGTAAGAGCTTGGATGGTATCCCCTCAGGGACCTTTTGAGCACAATGATAGAAAAACTACCTTGACAAGCTTGATTGATGAACTTTGGTTTGATCTTTTTTTGAAGGATTTTTGGTAAGTGAATGGGCTGGACTTTTGTTTATGGAGGTGTAAAGGGTTGATTGTAGGTGGTTTGATTGGGGGTTTGATTGTGGATGATGAAAAATGGGTAGAATCAAGTAAGTATGTGGGGCTAGGAAAGGGGAAAATTGGGTTTTGATGGATGAAACAAAGGGAGATAGCTTAGGATCAGAATTTCTGGAGGTATTTCAGCAGCAAAACAGTAAGGAAAATGAGGGGAGAGCTGATCCTCTTGCAATGGGGGAGAAGGGGTGTTTAAATAGGCAAAGAAGGGTTCAAAAGAGGCCACTTGGACCTCTTAGGGGTCAAGGTTAGGGGGCAATAGGGTACCCTATATTCCCTCCACTATATTTAATAGATTTCTGCAGAAAAAATCCCTGAAAGATCCTCAAGACGCTCCTCCCCACTCACTTGACCTTGGGCAGCAAGTACCTGGAGAGAGTCCAGGCGCCTGCATTAAGGCAATCCAGGCGCCTGGATTGAGTCCGGGCGCCTGGAATAGGTGAATCCAGGCGCCTGGATGGCAAGACAGCACAAAATTCCAAATTTCGCGGGGCCATTCCGGGTGCTACCGAACTCCGTTTTGCGCATGGTTTGAAGCGTTGGAAAGCTTGAAAGGTCTACTTTCTAACCCAAGTGGTTTGAACCCAAGATGATTTGTACATCAAAATGTGTGACCATTTTACCCTCAGAAGGTCGGAAGAATGAATCGTTTTGGTAAAACGGGCGTATCTCCCTCATTTCAAGACGGATTGGGACATGTTATATATCGAAAAAGAGGGTTTTGAGTGTACTAGAAGGTGGTACAAGATTGGGTTTATTTTGGAAAGGTTTAGGAGGGGTTTTCAAGTTCACAATCAAGCTCCGTGTGCTCTTATCAGGCATATTCATCATCGGGGATGCCAAGGACTTTCATGGGTTCAAATTGGGGTGTCTACAGTTGCCCCTCTTTGACGAGACTTGACATCATTGATTTGATGCGAGTATCGTCAAAGACCTAGATAGCCCAATCTGTTGCCCAAGAATTTCCAAAGCCACAAACATAAACATTGAAATCACGTGGTCGTGCTCGACGAGCTGCCTACGTACCCTTTTGTAGGGATCAGACCAGCGTAGTTCTTTGGGGCATATGCAAACAAATGCAACGGGTTTTCCTGGCCCATAGAACGATTGATTTAAAAAGTTGGGTCCCTCAGGACGATTGATTGATTTAAAAAGTTTGGTCCCTCAGGACGATTGATTCAAAAAGTTTGGTCCCTCAGGACGATTGATTTAAAAAGTTTGGTCCCTCAGGACGATTGATTCAAAAAGTTTGGTCCCTCAGGACGATTGATTAAAAAGTTTGGTCCCTCAGGACGATTGATTTAAAAAAGTTTTGTCCCTCAGGACGATTGATATAAAAAGTTTTGTCCCTCGGGACGATTGATATAATGCGAATCGACGAGCCTTCCCGGGTCGTGAAATGCCAAACAATTATGCGAATCAACGAGCCTTCCCGGGTCGTGAAACGCCAAACAAATGAATTATGCAAATCAACGAGCCTTCCCGGGTCGTGAAATGCCAAACAATTATGCGAATCAACGAGCCTTCCCGGGTCGTGAAACGCCAAACAATTGAATTATGCAAATCAACGAGCCTTCCCGGGTCGTGAAATGCCAAACAACTATGCGAATCAACGAGCCTTCCCGGGTCGTGAAACGCCAAACAAATGAATTATGCAAATCAACGAGCCTTCCCGGGTCGTGAAATGCCAAACAATTATGCGAATCAACGAGCCTTCCCGGGTCGTGAAACGCCAAACAATTGAATTATGCAAATCAACGAGCCTTCCCGGGTCGTGAAATGCCAAACAATTATGCGAATCAACGAGCCTTCCCGGGTCGTGAAACCCCAAACAATTGAATTATGCAAATCAACGAGCCTTTCCGGGTCGTGAAATGCCAAACAATTATGCGAATCAACGAGCCTTCCCGGGTCGTGAAACGCCAAACAAATGAATTATGCAAATCAACGAGCCTTCCCGGGTCGTGAAATGCCAAACAAATGAATTATGATTTTACGTGAATCGTCAAGCCTTCCCGAGTCGAAACACTAAAAGCAAATGATTGTGACTATGATTGTGATTGTGATTGTGATTGTGATTGTGATTGTGATTGCATTGTGATTGTGATTGTGATTGGATTGTGATTGTGATTGTGATTGTGATTGAGTGTAGCTACCCTCTGAACAACGGGGAGGCTAAATTTAATAGGGCTATCCCTTGAGCAACAAGATAACCAATGATAAGATGATTGTCTACTGAGCAACGAGACAATCGAGGAAATGTGATTGCTTACTGAGCAAAGAGGCAATCAATACGCTATTGTACCAAACACATAAATGTGATGGTCTTAGCGGCACAATGGTTCGTCGACAACAAATTCTCAGAACAACTGATTAAATGCACTAACTGGTTAAACAAATATACTCAAACAACTTGTCATGATTGATGTACACAATAAATGATTGATTGATTGAATGCACCAGCTAGGCGGCTTTTCAATGATTATCCCAAATTACTTGACCATGCTGGTTTTGAAATTAATTTTGAAAAAGGTGACCATTTCTGGTCTTGAAATTAATTTTGAAAAGGTGACCATTTCTGGTTTTGAAATTGATTGAAAAAAGGTGTCCCTCAGGATGATTGGTTAAAAACTGTCCCTCAGGACGATTGATTGATTTAAAACTTGTCCCTCAGGATGATTGGTTGAAAACTGTCCCTCAGGACGATTGATTGAAAATTGTCCCGTAGGACGATTGCATGTGACTCGTGCATCGACACTCGATGACAACAACGACAACATTCCTTCTTTAAAAAGTAGGAGGCTCAATGGGTGGCTCTTTTGCTTTACTGTCTTTCCCTTGAGGCCAAGGTTTGGGTTGCAGCTTGGCAAAACTTGGGTTTTGGATTGGTTTGAGGCTTTTAGGCTTCTATGCCCTAGTCCTGGATTTGGGTGTATGCTTCCCCCAGAAATAGCATTAGGCTGACATGCCCCATAGATGATGATCCTCAATTCTGATTTTCTTTCTCGGCTCTGCTGATGGTTTTGACAACCAATTGACCATGTACCCAAACACGGGTTCTTTGATGCATTGAAATCGTTTCCACGAGTCAAGGATAGACAAGACTGAGACTGCATGATTGACTGTTTGACAAAGAGGTGAAGTTTTACAAGGCCGAGGAATTTGATCGGCCTTTTGGACAAAAGGATGGACATTGATGAGACCGACAAGGCCAAGGAATTTGATCGGCCTTTTTGACAAGGGGGTGGACATTGATAAGACAGACAAGGCCAAGGAATTTGATTGACCATGTTGACCTGGAAGACTACGTTGACTCAAAGTTCTGAAAGATGCCAAACATGTCTTACTATTAACTTCGAAATTGTCATGATAAAATTGAATTTTTATTTTGTGATTGTTTTACTCCGTCAAGTGATGTTCATTCAAATCTACAATAAAACACAAGATTTCTTGTCGTGAACCCATGCCCCAGATTGTTAATGATGCCTCGTTGATTTTCCTTCAAAATGCCCCAGTTTAGAGGGCTGCTAATGAAGACCCGTTGATATGCCCCAGTTTGGATTTTTGCTTTGCATGACGCCAGTGTTTGCACAATGCTTTGACTTTTTCAAGGGAGATTAGACTGTTCCCTTTTGACTTGAATTCTCACTATCAAGTTGCACTTTCCAATCTGAAAGGACTTTTATCTAGATTATGATGGGGCCAAGGTTATGGGCTCAACAAAGAAAGGGAAGAAGGCTCAAAAATTTCTTTTTCGTTTGGGTTATTTTGAGCTAGCAGCTATCTCAGACTTTTTGTGCCATTTTTGCTTTTGATGGGTGCTTTCATGTGCTTCTTTTTGCTTTAAATGAGCACTTCCTTTCATTTGATTTTTCTGTTTCAAATTTCTTCAGTGCTCTTCATCTTGTTGCACCCATGTATTTGACAAGCCTATAAGTTTGGTGCTTTCATTCTTGTGATGCTTGTATCTTCACGCGCTTATATCCTTGGCACTTTCATTATGCTGGCTGTCATGTGTTTGACACTTTCATATTTCTTGTTTCACCCCAGTGTGGGGGATAGCTGCCTAGCTGGGTTCTTTTTCAAAGAAATTGATTCAGGCTCAAAAGGGCTTTGCAATGGATATTTATGTGGGGTATCAAACAAGGAATGCCTTTCTTCATTTTGAATTGTGCAACTTGATGGGGAGAATTCATGCTTGCTCTAACTTTTGCCTAGATCTCATTTTGAAATTTGATCTAGCGAGCTTTTTGCCTTAATTTTTGCCAAGGCCGCCCTTGCGGGTTTTCGGCCTAGCAGGCTTTTCCTGTGTCAAAGCATTACTTCTTGATGGCGCTGGGGAATGGTCCCTTGAAAATCCTCCTTGTACGGGGCGAGAGTTCAATCCAAATCCATCTCGTGTTTTGAAGTGATTATCATGTTTCTCAAATGATGGTGGACAACAATTCCAAGTTGAGGGATTATTACAAAACCCAAGTTTATGATTGACAATTTCAACACAACAGTATGACATTTATTTTTTATGGTTACGACCGAACCGCGAAGGGTTGCCTACGTATCCCTTTGCAAGGAATCAGGTCGCGCGTAGTTCAGGACTACAAAGTTGACTCTAATTTTTGAATTTTTTTATTTTATTTTTCTTGACAACAACAATATATTACAGACTTGAACTTGAAAATCTCATAGACACAAGAGCACGACAGACTCGAAGATGAAAACACACAGACAAGGAAAACAAAGACACGAACTAACACGACTTGCAAACTGATTCTTGACTTGACATTTGAATACATCCAAGACTCGTGGAAGATTGACTTATTACATGGCCATCGATGGTTCATTGATTTGACGAGGTGCTTGGTTTCGCCAGTGGAGCGGATATGGATCCGTTGTCAATGAGATCTTGTATTTCGTGACGAAGGCGTTGGCATCTCTCGGTAGGGTGACCGGGTATTTGGTGGTAGATGCAAAAGGTATTTGGGTTGTAAGAAGGTGGAGGATTTTGTGGAGGTGGGGTTGGTTAAAGTGGTTTGAGGAAACCAGCCATGAGAAGCTCTTTATAGATCGAGGGTAAAGGTGCAGAGAGTTGGGAAAATTTTCTTCGTCGGCTTTGAGGGCGGTTGACTTGGGTTGTGACTTTGTTGATTGGTTCAGTTTGGTTGGGATCTTTATTGGTGAAGCTTGAAGATGCGTTTGTGAGGGTGATTTCATTGATGTTGAGGTTTCGTTTATGCTGAGGCGTGGGGTTTGATATGGTGTTGGATTCTAGTGGCAGAAGAGAGATGGTTTTATTGTCAATGAGATCTTGAATCTCGTGACGAAGGCTTTGACAATCATCGGTAGCATGACCGGGCACTTGATGGAAGGCACAGAAGGCGTTTGGATTGTGGTAAGCTGGGAGCTTTTGAGGTAAAGGAGTTGGAGATAGTGGTTTAAGAAGACCGGCCATGAGAAGCTCTTCATAGACTGAGGACAGAGGTGCGGGGAATTGGGAGAATTTTCTTGATTGATCTTTGGGCCGGTTGATTTGGATTATGGTGGTGGTTGGTTTGGCTTTGTTGATGGTGCTGGTTGAGAAGTTGGGGTTGATATTTGTGGAGCTGGGGGTGGCTTTTGCATTGTTGTTGGTAAATGGTGTTTTGGCTTTCTCGAGGTAGACCTTTTCGCCTTCTGGAGTGAGGTGGTCCTTTTCGACGTCCCAGTGATGCATCTCCACATCTCTCGTGTCAATGGAATTTCCAAAGCATATGGGTTTGAATCCTTCCATGATAGACTCCTCCAGTTCAGAGATCTTGGCCAAAGCTGCGGCCATTTCTGGGCTTTTTCCAGGTCGTTGGAGGTTCTCTTGGACCCCCGGAAGACGGTCACGAATGTCTTGCACCATGATTATGAGCTGGGTGATTTGATTTCCCAGATTATTCACAGCCATCTTGAGTCCTTTGATTTCAGCCAAAACATCCATGTCTTCTGTTCGGGAAGTTGTAAGGCTTCTTTCTTGGATCAATGGCTCGGGACTGACAGTAAAACAAAAGGGTCAAACTCAGATTGTGCCCCTGGTTTTATTGAAGGAAATGTTGTGCATGTGTCGTTGCATCGTGTCGTCCTAAGATCTAGACTATCGGTCTCGGTCACACTTAAGACATTGCACGGATGTTTGAAACAACAATCACGGGTAAGTCGTGACAGGCAGGTTAAATTCCAATCGTCGTGGAATCAGAGCCAATCTCCTTATAGACCATCCGAGACAGAGCAATAAGATTGTTGAAATCCGGATACAAATGCACTTAAGGCTAGCCCGAGACGCGGGGAGCCGTTCGAGCACGGCAAACACTGGAGGTATCTCAAACTCCGTGGATTTAAAGTCTCCTAGACTGCATGTACAACCTAGGGTTAGTCTACCGGATCCAAATCTCACTTAAGACCATTGCACAAAAGATTTTCCAACACCCCGGGTAAACCATTACTCGGTAGGTACGGCGTTTCAACCTAAAGCCTAAATGTTGACGCCGTAGCACTTTTCCTGGTCATCCGAGACAAAGCAATTTGGATGTTGCAATCCAAATACAAATGATCTCAAGGCTAGTTTGAATCACGGGTGGCCGTTCGGGCACGACCAACACCGGAGGTATCTCAAACTCCATGGATTTAAAGTCTCCTAGACTGCATGTACAACCTTAGGGTTAGTCTACCGGATCCGAATCTCACTTAAGATCATTGCACAGAAGATTTTCCAACACCCCGGGTAGACCATTACTCGGCAGGTTAAATTCCAAACTTGTTGGAATCAGAGCCAATCGCTTTTCTTGATCATCCGAGACAAAGCAATTTGGGTGTTGTAATCCAGATACTAATGACCTTAAGGCTAGTTCAAATCACGGTGGCCGTTCGGGCACGACCAACACCGGAGGTATCTCAAACTCCGTGGATTTTAAGTCTCCTAGACTGAATGCGATAGCTTTGGAAAATTGCCCCAATCCTCAAGTTTTCTTTTAAGTGATAACTCCTTGATATCGGATGGTCGGATTTGGGAAATTCTGGTCCACACATATTCCGACAATGATCTAAGATCAGATGCCTAAGGGCGATTGACCCTCCTCGAGCCAAGGTCCCTTAAACCCGTTTAGATCAGTGTTAGGAATTTTGATGAACCAAATTTTCCCACGTCCGGCCGTCCTAAAGGCTAACTCGTAAGAACAACGCGCATATGGGATGCACGACTCATCATCGGGCCGAAGCAACCTTCTACTAACTGCCGGGAAGCTAACTTATACTATATCAACAACATAACAAGAATATGTACGGATACAAGTGTATGCATGTATGCAGTATGGCATGCTTTGAAAGACGGTAACACATAGCACGAAACAGGATGGAGCACATAATCCTCACACTTGGGTTGGTTAGCTAACGTGGGGTTCTATGGTTAACTATATGCAAAGGCCGGTTTTTGTTTGAGAGGGTACCCCGGACTCAAAGCCAAAGATGTCTCCCACCGCCAAGGATCCCGCAAGGCGATGGTAATAACGACAATTGTGACTTATCACGGTCGGGGGGTGCTGGGCATTTCGGGATTCCCCGTCACCGGCAAGCCGGGCGGGATTGCCGAAACACGCCAGCGAAGGCTAGTAACCATGCGCTTGCAATGCAAAAAGTCCATAAAAACAATATTTTCAAAATCTTTTTAAACATTTTTCAAGTTTAGCTCTCAATAATTAATATACATTTTAATAAAATTACACATAAGTGTAATAATACTAAAATATATATTAACCAGATTCCCCAGCGGAGTCGCCAGCTTGTGAACACCCCGCGGAGCGATGTGTCCACGAAATTGAAGTTTGATTTGAAAAATGATTTTGATTGGTTGAATGGAGTCGCCACCCGGATTTGAGGATCGTACCCGAGAAACCATTTGAAAAATGACTCTTTTGCCCTTGAAAATGGAAAATGCTTTACTGGCCTCTCAAAATGAGATTTCTCGGGTCCGGGAGCTAGGTTACATGAGGGGAAGGAATTTAAAGCACCCCTCACGCCCGGCATGATTACCGGTCTCTACTAAATGTTTGAAAAGATTTTGAAAATATTGTTTAAGTGGACTTTAAACACGGATTCATGCGAAAAACACGACAAATGTATCAAAAAGATTAATGAGATATGAGTGAATGCTTGTGCAAAATGTCATGAGTGGATGATTCATTACAAAAGATGCTAAAATTCCACTAAATGCCCTCAAACTGCCTCAGGATGTCTCAGAAAATGATCACAAATGCCCAACACATCACACCTGGATTGCAATCTGGGCACCTGGATTAGGCAGATCCAGGCGCCTGGATTGGATCCAGGCGCCTGGAAGGAGCCAATCCAGGCGCCTGAATTGCCTTCCAGACAGCAAACTCAAAACTTCATTTTTGACAGGAAGCACCAAATGCAAGGCTTTTAACTAACTCACATGCACTCTAAAAGATGTATAACAACACAGTAGCAAACTTGAAACTTAAATTTAACTCAAATGCATGATATGAGCTTAAAAGAAACTTGATTTTGAATGATTTTTGGAAATATACACAACAAATGCTAATAAAGAACTTCCATTTTTGTGAAATTTAAAACCTTTCCAAACTCTTAACTAGTATGAAGAACTAGTAAGAGCTTGGATGGTATCCCCTCAGGGACCTTTTGAGCACAATGATAGAAAAACTACCTTGACAAGCTTGATTGATGAACTTTGGTTTGATCTTTTTTTGAAGGATTTTTGGTAAGTGAATGGGCTGGACTTTTGTTTATGGAGGTGTAAAGGGTTGATTGTAGGTGGTTTGATTGGGGGTTTGATTGTGGATGATGAAAAATGGGTAGAATCAAGTAAGTATGTGGGGCTAGGAAAGGGGAAAATTGGGTTTTGATGGATGAAACAAAGGGAGATAGCTTAGGATCAGAATTTCTGGAGGTATTTCAGCAGCAAAACAGTAAGGAAAATGAGGGGAGAGCTGATCCTCTTGCAATGGGGGAGAAGGGGTGTTTAAATAGGCAAAGAAGGGTTCAAAAGAGGCCACTTGGACCTCTTAGGGGTCAAGGTTAGGGGGCAATAGGGTACCCTATATTCCCTCCACTATATTTAATAGATTTCTGCAGAAAAAATCCCTGAAAGATCCTCAAGACGCTCCTCCCCACTCACTTGACCTTGGGCAGCAAGTACCTGGAGAGAGTCCAGGCGCCTGCATTAAGGCAATCCAGGCGCCTGGATTGAGTCCGGGCGCCTGGAATAGGTGAATCCAGGCGCCTGGATGGCGAGACAGCACAAAATTCCAAATTTCGCGGGGCCATTCCGGGTGCTACCGAACTCCGTTTTGCGCATGGTTTGAAGCGTTGGAAAGCTTGAAAGGTCTACTTTCTAACCCAAGTGGTTTGAACCCAAGATGATTTGTACATCAAAATGTGTGACCATTTTACCCTCAGAAGGTCGGAAGAATGAATCGTTTTGGTAAAACGGGCGTATCTCCCTCATTTCAAGACGGATTGGGACATGTTATATATCGAAAAAGAGGGTTTTGAGTGTACTAGAAGGTGGTACAAGATTGGGTTTATTTTGGAAAGGTTTAGGAGGGGTTTTCAAGTTCACAATCAAGCTCCGTGTGCTCTTATCAGGCATATTCATCATCGGGGATGCCAAGGACTTTCATGGGTTCAAATTGGGGTGTCTACAATCACCATCACCAATCACCACCAGTCACCGACAGTCACCACCACCACCACCACCACTAGTCCAAATCGAAACCCTAACCACCACACCCCCAAATCGAAACCCTAACCACCACTTCACCACAACCCCAGATCGAAACCCTAAATCACCAATCACCACCACACCACCACAACCCCAAATCGAAACCCTAAATCACCAGTCACCACTACAACCCCAAATCGAAAGCCCAAATCACCACCACTACAACCCCAAATCGAAACCCCAAATCACCAGTCACCACCACACCACCACAACCCCAAATCGAAACCCTAAATCACCACCACCACAACCCCAAATCGAAACCCTAAATCAGTGCTTCTGTGCTGTTGGTTCAGTGCTTGGTAACAGGATCTCTCTTTCTCTCTCTCTCTCTCTCTCTCTGAGTTTGTTTCTGTGATTATTTGTTTACTGTGCTTACTCTGTGATTATTTGTTTTTTTTCTGTGCTGTTACTCTGTGATTATTTGTTATCTGTGCTATTACTCTGTGATTCTTTGTGTTTTCTGTGTTGTGTTTATTATAGCACAAATTCATATAGACTTTACACATGGCCCAAACGGCCCTAATTCAGACTCTGATGAGTCACAAGATCCACTACCACAAATTCCTGTATTTTCACCACCACATGGACTTAGTTCCATAGGTGAAGCTGCTTCAAACACTGTTGGACTTGGACCAACAGGTTCAGGTTCGACATCTACACAACGTACTGGCGCGAAAAGGGGTCGCACTTCATGGGTATGGAATCATGCCAAAATGAGGAACATTACAAAACCAAAGAAAGGGTTGATATAGGAATGAGAGGTGTGTGTAATTACTGTTCAAACCATTATTCTTGCGGTAGTAGTGGTGGCACGGAGCATATTGAGAGGCATCTTAGGAAGAAACATAAAGAGGAAATTGGCGTAGTTGGTGATGATAGTAGTGTAACTGGTGTTTGTAATTTCGTATACACAAAACCTAAAATGAGACATGGATTGGCCCTTTATGTAGCTGCAGCGGAGCAGCCATTCACTTTTGGTGATGATATTAGATTTGAACATTTCATGCAAACTAGTGTAAATCCTGCTTTTTCTAAAGTTTCTAGAAATACTACTAGAGCTGATTGTTTGAAAGCTTTTATTGAAGTCCGTAAAAATTTGATTACTGAAATTAGTCAAATTGGTAGTACAATCTCTTTTACTTCTGATTTGTGGAGTGGTAACAATAATCTTGGTTATATTGCTCTGACTACTCATTGTATAGATGCTAGTTGGATTTTGCATAAAAAAAATCATTACTTTCCGTTTTATGGAGTATCCTCATAATGCTAATCACATTTTTCAATGTATAATTGGAGTATGATATTGTTGATAAAGTTTTTAGTATTACATTTGATAACCATATTGCTAATATTGCTGCTATTGATTTATTCCAACGAAATTTGTCTACTCCTCATGCTGGTACAGTTTTTCATATGCGATGTGTATGCCATATTATTAATTTAGTTGTGCAAGATGGTTTGAAACATATAGGAGCACAAATAGATAAAATTAGAGATGCAATTCTTTTTATATCTACTTCCCAAGCTAGGACCCAAGAATTTGAAGGGTTGTGTGCTAGTTTCAATGTGAAACCAAGGAAAATGAAAACTGATGTGAAAACTCGTTGGAATTCGACATATCTTATGTTAAAATCTTGTGTGAAACATGTTGATGTTATTACTTCTTATGTCAATGCCAAGTATGGTGATTGTACTTTAACTCAAGCTGATTGGAACATTGCATTCGAGTATATGAAGTTTTTAAAGGTTTTTTATGCTGCTACCTGTGCTTGTTCTGGTTCTTCTTATCCTACTTATTGTCATGTGCTCAATAACTTGTATAATATTAGTCTCAACTTTTTTCAATACAGATATAGAGCAAATTTTGTAGATGCAATTTTAGATATGGAAACAAAATTCAAAAAATATTTTGAGGACATGCCTAAAATATTTATTATAGCTGCAGTAATGGACCCAATGATTTAGATAGAAGGTGCTGTCTTGCTCTTAGATGTGATTGCTAGTAATTTAGATATTACATTACCTTCTACTTCTACTTCTGATGTGACATTACTTGTGAGATCTATATATGCTTCATATGAGTCTAAATTTGCAAGCCATACTGTTAATGTTGGTCCTTCACCATCTTCTACAAGTAGCAATGACCCATCTTGGTCTTTGCTTTCAAGTAGAGGAAGAAGTGTAGTTTCACGCACTGAATTTTCTTTGTATTTAGATATGGATTGTCTTACAACTCTAGACAACCCAGAAAAATTGGATATCTTAGCTTGGTGGAAAAGAAATGAAAGAACATTTCCTATTTTTCAATTATGGAACGTGATGTACTATCACCTCCTGTCTCTTCAGTTGCTTCCGAATCTGCTTTTAGTGCAGGTAATAGAGTGTTGGATGAGAGGAGAAGTTGGCTGGCTGCGGACATTTTGGATTGTTTGATATGCTTGAAAGATTGGGAGGATGCACGTCTTGGAATTAAGAAGTGCGAGGCTAAAGATGAGTTCAGAGATTATTTTGAGAACTCTGATCTAGATAGTCCTTAGGGACTGTTTATATCTGACTTCTCAAAAGATTTTGAGGAAGCTAATACTGCTGCAACTTTATGTTGCATTCCAGGTGCTATCTTACTCTTGCTATGTAACCAAATGCCCAAAAAACTGTAACCAAGTGGTGTGTGTAAAGTTGTTGGTGTGCAAGTATGCAACTTATGAAGGCCTTAATGGCAACATAAAGTTGCATTTGCATACTTGCATTGTGCTATTACTTATGGGCTATGATGATAATAAGTTAAAACAAACTTAAGTGATTGTGTGGCAACTTATGAAGGTCTTAATGGCAACTTAATGTTGCATTCATGTGCATTTCTATATAGATCTGAGCCCAATTGTGTTGTGTATCATTGTGGCATGTTCTATAGTTATTGGTCTGTCTATTGCAAGATATGGTTACAGTTTTCTGGGCATTTGGTTACTGGATTGTGGATGTGTGTGTATGTGTGTGTGTGGCTGGTGAATGGTGATTTAGGGTTATCGATTGGGGTTGTGGTGACTGGTTTCTTAGGGGCAATGATGAATTGAGCCCATTAGTTATTTACTTGTGACTTTTTGGATTATGATGTTACTTTGTTTTTCTGGCTATGATGATACCTATTAAAGTATTAATTGATGAAACCCTGGCAGGGCAACTAAGTTGCATCAAGTTTATTCGCTTATGATTCCTTGATAATGACTGAGCCCATGTATTCCCTTGGTCAAAGTACTGAGCCTACCCAGATTGCACACACAAACTGCCCAGATTGCACTTTAGTATTGGGCAATGATGATTTTGCTGAGCCTAGGTTAATGTTTTCATTGCACTTGTGTATTAGTTTTTAATTAACCAAATTCAGTTTGGGGCAATGATGAATTGAGAAACCTGAGCCCTGTGAGATCTGTGCAATCTGGGCAGTTTGTGTGCAATCTAGGCAGTTTTGTGCAATCTGGGCAGGTTGCAATCTGGGCAGTTTTGTGCAATCTGGGCAATTTTGTGCAATCCGGGCAGTTTTGTGTGCAATCTAGGCAGTTTTGTGCAAAATCTGGGCATGTTTGTGTGCAATTGAGCAGTTTGTGTGTGCAATCTAGGCAGTTTGTCTGTGTAATTTGGGCAGGTTTGTGTGAAATCTGGGCATTTGTGTGAAACCTGGGCAGTTTGTTATGCTAAATTGTGCATGTGTGTTGTTGCCATACGTGTGTGCACGCTAGACTCATTTTGGCAACTAATGTTGCACCCTATTTATGCGGTTATGCATGTTTTATTGGCTATGATGATAAACGTTAATTGTTGTTTTGCAATAAGTTATAGGCGGGATAACATTAGAAGGTCAATTTGGCAACTAATGTTGCAACCCTATTTATGCTGTTATGCATGTTTTATTGGCTATGATGATACATGTTGATTGTTGTTTTGGAATAAGTTATAGGCGGGACAACATTAGAAGGTCAATTTGGCAACTAATGTTGCAACCCTACAGAGTCTCTGAGCCATTCTTTAATTGTTGCATATATATATATATATATATATATATATATATATATATATATATATATATATATATATATATATATATATTTTACTTTGTCAGTTGATTGTTGTTTTGGAATAAGTTATTGAATGACAGGTTCGAAGATTCAAAAAATTGTGGAAGGCCCGAAGATTCAAGAAACTAGTGTGCAAGGCCAATTTCAATATTTTTATACTTAATTGTAATTGTTGTTTTAGGTTTGTAGGTTGTATTTTTTTGTACTTATTTTTTATTCGGAATAAAGTTGTAAGATTTAATGTTTGAGACTTACATTTTTTGTTTGAATGAAAAAATGCAGCCTAGTTTGGCATCTCTCTCTCTCTCTCGCGCGTGCGCGCAAGAAATTAATTTTCATTACAATTCGGGCAATTAATTAAAAAGAGTAAGTTAATTAAAATTTATTTTGTTTTTTTTTCTTATTTACATAACAAACAAAATAAGGAATTAAGCGGGCCGATACGACAAGATTAAGTAAACGAGCCGGCACGGCACGATTAAGTAAACGGGCACGACACGTCTCAAAAGATTAAGCGGGCCGGGCCGGGCCGGCACGACACGACATGATTAAGTAAGAGGGTCGGCACGGTCCGACATGATTTAAAAAAATGGCACGGCCCGACACGAGTCAGACGATTAAGCGGGTCGGCACGGCATGACACGATTAAATAAGTGGGCCAGCACGGCACGGCACGATTAAGTAAATGGGCCGGCACAGCACGGCACGGTTACAAAACGGCACGGCACTACTAAAAATGGGCACTGCACGATTAGACACGATTAAGTAAACGGGCACGACACGACACGGGCACGGTTGGCACGGAAGAAAAGCGGCACAACACGACACGACAGGCCTGTTTGACACTTCTACACGTATCCATTTAGTATTTCCATCTTCTAAATTCGAATAAAAAGATATGGTACGTGTTTAAAAGGAATCTATGATTGAAAATAATGAGACTGTTTTCCAAATTTAAAAGGAATCTATCAAGATATAGTTAGGCAAGTTTCAATCTAAATTTGACAGGAAAATTTCCAAGGAAAAAATATTAGGGGTAACAAAATATATTTAAATTTTGTAAGTGGTCAAACTTAAAGCACGTTTCCTACAAAGCAAATTTCAAAAAGACAAGTTTCAGTCTAAATTTGTGAAGGAAGTTTCCAAGGAATAAATATTAGGCGTAACAAAATATTTTTTAATTTTGTAAGTGGCTAAACTTAAAGCTAATTTTCCTACAAAACAAATTTCAGAAAGGAATCCTAATTTAGCCACGATTCTTGGAAAGCGAGCTAATTTTGTGATTGATCCCGTGATCTCCTTATCAAATATGTACAATGAAGATTCATTGGTCTAAAAATGCCTAACTAATTGGCTAACTTTTAAAAAACTAACAAAATTTCAGTTTCAAAAGAGATTTTAAAAGGGATTCTGATATCTTTTTTTTTTTCTTTTTCAAAATGAATTACTATAAATGTCCATGGACGGGCAGTTTTAGAGAGAGGGGGGAGTAATTTTCTACCCTTTGTTGGTCTTTGCTACGTATTTCTACGATTTTACTCTTTTACAATTCATTTATTGCCATGGATTTCTATGATTTTGGTCCTTTACAGATTTGGAGAGGTTCTTCTGAGCGCGCAAGACATCAACCAAAGGTAATAACTTGAATATAATATGTTTTAATATTTTGCCTTCTTTTTTTTCGGCTAATCTTAATTTGCTAAAGTTTATTTTTTTGGAATGGGCCAGCTTAGATTTTGTGATGTTTAATTTGCGGCTCATTTGGCTTCTGCTCTTATGCCATTTTCGAATACTTAAAATGACATAATCACTTTCTCCCTCATCCATTGAAGGATATCAATTGTTTGGACTGTCCTCTAAATGGGATGTATATGAACTATAGATATTTCGTTTGTGAGGAAAATGACAAATTTTGTGAAATTATGGGTTCCATAACTCTTGGTTTAGGGCAAAGATGTCATAATTAAGAAGAATTTTATTGGGTCTAGATAATTTACTCTACACCCAATCTTTGTAATTGGTTAGAATTAAATTTGGTAAAGTTTAAAGCTGAGTCTAGAAATAGTTACATGAAAATATTCTGCAATATTGTTTGGTTGTGTGAATCAACTCTTTGTTTCATGATAGTTCAATATGTAACATGTACTCTTGCGTTTCATTAGAAAAGTAACATGGAGTTGGGTATGATGTTTCTAAGACACAAGTGCCGAACTAATTAAAAAATAAAATTGAAAATGAGAGCGAGAATTCATGTTCCATTGTGGTTCAAGGTTGTTTTTCTATTTCCTACCTTTAGAAAATACATTTACATAGTTAGATCGCGTATATAATTGTCATATTACATTATATATACACTAGATGCATTATTATATTTTTAATTGCATGGTTGTATATATGCCATGACCTATTTTGCAATGAACTACAATCTCATGACATGAAGTTTAAACTTGATGGCCTGTGGCAAGAGGAAGATATGTGTTAGGCATACAAAATGAAAGATTTTGATTGTCAAAATGTGTAGTGAAACTCACCTATTTGGTAGTGTGTTTGAGAGGTGTGTAACTAGAATTACCTGTGTTAAGAGCTTACAAGGAATATTAAGGATACCTATTGACAACTGCAAATACAGCTTTGTGTATTTTTATTTATGTCACATAAAAATAATAAAAGAATGGAAGTCGAAGAAGAGGTCACAAACTTCTTATTTTTGCATTAAGCAAGTAATTCATTGGTGTAATTTCACTATTTTCGTTTTCTATCGAGATAGATTTGTTCAATTGAAAAAAAGAAAGGGGGTGGGGATAGGAGTGGATATCACTATCTCCAACCCCAAACACATCTAATCCCCGTCCACGCTCTGATCCCTTCGTCGGGATTTTGTTACTCTCTATCCCCAGTCCAAAACGGGAATGGCTTGAGATGGATATCCAAAAACTTTAGAAAAAAAATGAAAAACACAAGAGATCCGGCGATCATGATCACAGGGGATCAGGGATTAAAGGCGGGGCAGAGGTAACCTGCCCTCCAACCCATTCACCAAATTTATTTTGAAAATCCCACCCCCTCCTCCATTTTCCAAATTAACCTAAATGTCGAAGATTCCTATCAATAAATTGAAATCAAATATTCTAGAACACTTATTTCTAAAATTAAGACTTCCTAACAAAAAAAACTCAAACAAAAATAAGAAAAACCAAATAAAATATTTTTATATAGTGTAATATTTCTATTCTGCATCATGCAATCAGCCTTCCAATGAATATTTGAATATATCTAACCTGACTAAATATCAATTTAACATCTAGAAACATTTATTGTTTATAGAGATTTTATTGAGTATATTTATTGCAAAAAATTAATCATATAGTTGCACAAAACCGTGCATAACACGGGTTCATGCTAGTAACATATCTTGTGTGATGTATGGTCGTAAGGCACACTACCTCCAAGCCGGAGGTTGCGTGTTCAACTCTTGACTCTTCATTTTAAAGCCATAAAATTTGAAAGGTTATCAAATAAGAGTTATTGTTGAGGTTTGAACCCTAGACCTCTGGCTTCAAAACCAACGACTCTCCTCTTGCAACTAGACCAACAACATTCATTGTACAACAACCCAGTAGTTTTGCTATATATTTTGAACCTATAATGGTAAATAATAATTCCCCTAATATTTTTTTTCCCTGAATTTTAATTTTCTCCCTTCTTTTTAAGAAAATGTTACGAAATGATGAGAAAATTGTTTATCTTATATTTTTTTTTAATTTTAGAGATCTTTTACAATGGTCCCTATAACCTTCAATAATTTCTTGTCTGAATTAGGTTTAGAATCAATCTTATATGATTTCTTGTCTCTTACAAAATTGTTGACTAGGAAAAAAATTTCACGATTACAGATGTCCCCACTGGGTTGAATTTCTAGATCTGTCCCAGCTAACATCCAATGTTCAACAATTAGCCTTCTAGAAACTGATTTGGTATTCGATTTCCCGAGTATCCATGTTTTTAGAATTGTAATTTTCAAATTCTATCATAAATTATTAAATCTTTTTTGATTTGTACCAACTTATTCGTGAGTTTTAGTATGATTATACGATCTCTTAAAAGAAACTAGTAGAAAATTCGTCACGATTCATGGAACTACATTGATACAACAGATAGAATAAAACTACAAATAACCGTGCTTGCCATTGCTAAATTAATATTTATCTCTACCAAAACTAAAAAGAATCAAAGTGCCTACCATAAGAATTTTACACAAATAAAATGCAATACATGCTACTGAATGTTTAAACTAAAGTGCTTTTTACAGAAATATTTAAACAAAAGTAGAAAATCCTATACTTCTAAATTTACCACATAACTTGGACCCTTTTATGAATTGGGGATCCAGTAGCGCGGAGCCGCACTGCAGGGTTGTAGTGCGGCATCCGAACTGTTGATCGCCTAATCAATGGTCCTGATTTCACCTCGGCACTTGCATGATCTGAGCCATCCATTGCTAAGATGAAATCCGAGTCATTGATTATCGAGATCAACGGCTCTAATGCCACACTACAGGGTTGTAGTGCGGCTATGCACTACAGGAAGCAAAACGTGATGACATAGTGTAAATTTCATACTAATTGCAACAATCCAATATGAATTAAAGATTTTTCCTCGTGATGAGTGACAATCATAAAAAAGGTACTTGGAAATTTTATTGTCATTTTCCTTGTGCAATGGTCCAATGGATCAAATTCATTCTTGACAACCGTAAAAACTATGAAGGCAAAGTTAGTATACTTGCAAAGCTCTTTCCCTTTTATAGCAACTCTTCCATGAATAAGTGATACTGTATCGCTTCCTTTCTTTTCAATTGGCGTGCGCCACGCGTTACAATAGGCGGCAATTAATCTATTCAATATTGCTTAAATTAAATTACTTGAGTTGCGTATCAAAATCTTGTAATCTAACTGAATTAGATTTGGGGATTGTACTTCACATATAGGCTACAAACAAACCACATTTAAAATTTCTTACATGAAATTCAGATTGACATCATTTCATTTGATACATGACTATTCCCGGCCGACAATAACAAGAGCTCACAACCGAAGTAGGGGCATTCATTAAGCTAGTTAAGTAAGTCGTCGACATTAGTCAATTGACATACGCAGTCGTACTATAGCTTGTGTTTAATACTCCCTCCACCTCAAAATTTTGGTCCACCTTTCCTTTTTCAGAGTCTGAGATTAGTTGTCCATTTTCACTAGTCAATGAGAAAAAAATACAACATTTCATTTTTTTTGCCTCTATTTGCCATTTCAAAATTCAAAAGTGGAAGGAATATTGTATCGGATTTCAAATTTTACCACCACATAGTGTAAGGGTAAATTTGGAAATCTATGTATTTTGAAGACTAATAATATGTCTGCTTAAATATTTGATTCCCAAAAAAGGGACTAAAATTATGGAGAGAGTAGTAGAGTACCAAAAAAAGAGCAAAGGAATAAGAAAACACCATCTCAACTAAATATCATGGCTTTAATAGCTCACTTTTTTTTTTTTTTTGTATCATATTTATAGATTTCTATGCTTTAAAGCGTAACACGGACTTTCTAAGTTTCTAATATATTTTGGTATTGTAGATCTGAATATAGAGCTAGAAAACATCTCAATAAATATTGGCTTGGATGACATTTCAAATAACATATATGATTTATTTTACTAAATTGAAAAAGAAACTCGTCACAAAACACCACATAAATAGTAAAACTATTAAGCAGATATGTATGATAGAGTTGTTTCAATTGTTATTCTCTACTCACTCAAATTTTGAGTATCTTATATTTTCCATGTTTTCATTTCTATAACTAATTCGTAAATCTGTTTTTTGTTATTCCACTTATTAGTTATTTTTGCCATAATTTGTTTGAATTTATTTTGTTTTATCTTTTTTCCAAATGGATAGATTTATTTTAAAACTATCTTGACTTTGAAGGGGCCAGCTAAACCTTATTCTAGAACTTATTTCAATTTTTTTGAGTTCCCTATTTTACAGTAGTTTTGAAAATTATACTAATGATACGTGAATGCAAGAAATAAATCACAAGTAAAATTCATTTGTACTAATGTTTTTTTCAGACAATCTTTAAATATATCCTTCATAAGCATGACATAATGGCTAAAAGAAATTGACGGAATGGTACCACCAGAAGTGGAGCTTGCGGCTTAATTTGACTCAACACGGAAAAACTTACCAAGTCCAGACAAACTAATGTATTCTCTGGAGCTTCTAAGTTAGAATTCCCAATTTATTTAGCAAGTTTCACTTGCAACTTAAAACTTTTGATGAGAAAGTCCATTACGGGCTTGAATAGCCAAAAGTGCTTTCTGGCCATGACCCGAATCTAACAAATTCAAATTTCGTGTAGACCATGGCAACCTGTACTTCTTTTGATCTGAACAAAAACATCAATTACTTGACCAAAGTTGTGAATAATTGGCAAAGCCAATCAACATCCATCTCCATGAGGATATTGTCAGCTTACACTGTGACTTTAGAACTACTTATATATCTTCCTCTAGGAGCATGTCTTCTGCCCATGCTTTCCCTAGCGCTCCTCCTCCCTTGTTGTTTTACCAACTTTCCATATTTACTACCATAAAAGAGAGAACTTCATTAGTTATTTTCTCAAACCATAAGCTAAATAGTCCATGCTATGACATTGAGTAACTACCCAATCTTCTTGTAACTGAATTGGTCTTAGGGTTTTTTGGGTATCCATGTTTTTAGAATTGTAATTTTGAAATTCTATGCTAAAAGACTAAATTATTTTGATTTCTACCAACTTATTCTCAAGTTTTCTATGATTCTCTTCCCATTGTTTTTGGCTTATTTTTTCCTTGCGAAGCATTCGATTTCATTTCTGGCAATCAATATCCTACTATGAAGGCAATCAATAGTTTCTACTCAATTGCGAATCATCAAATTCCATATAAAAAACATGTAATCAACTAATTTAATTTTGGAAATTGTACTTGAGACATTGGCTGATAAATTTCAAGCGATATGATAGTTAACAGTCTTTTTCCCACATCGGCAGCCGATTCGAAAATCATCTCATTTATAAGGCGGAAGTAGTCACATAACTATTGCCGGGCTCCGTAGCGGGAGCTTGTAACCTAAGCAGGGGCATTAAGGTGGTTGAATAAGTCGTCTTCCACGATGGTTATCAGTGACTACTGGCAACCATAATACACAACTATAATTAAAATTTAAAAAAAATTAAAAAAACCACAGTCAAAAAAGAAAAAAAAAAGGGATTTATTACGACTTAAACAACTCACCTTTTATACCGTCATAAATATACTCCCTCCATCCTGAAATATTTGTTCTATTTTCAAATTTCAACATTTTATGCACAATACACAATGGTACCCATAACTTGTAACTTTTCAAGTTTGCCCTTCATTAGTTGACTCTAATAAAATAGGAGTTAATCAAGTTTTGAATTTAAATTGTTTTCCGAAAGGCAAAAAAAATCTTGTCGCCAATATAATCAGAGAACTTTTTCAAAATCGTAGAGCACACTTTAAACTTTAAAATTGTCAATTGTTCTTCTTTTGTTCTCATTGGTTTGATTGTTAAAAGCATCTCAACGTTAGAAATGGAATTTACCAACTTTCCTTTGTTAAAAATTTTAAATTGACCCTATATTTTGGGATAGCTAAAAAATGAAAGTAGGACATACTTGGGATAGAGGGAGTAGATTTCTATGTTTTAAACAGTAACACGATTTATTTTGGTTGATTACTATATTGTAGTCTGTAGACTATATTTAGGGTTGCAAATGAGCAGAGCCGCTTGGCTCAAATTAGACTCGTTTAAGCTCGACTCGGATGTTAAATGATTGACCTCAAGCTGAATTTCTCGTATCATTAAATGATTGACCTCGAGCTGAATTTCTTGGCTCGTTCAACAAAGGACCCGAGCTTGAGCCTCTGAAAGGAAAAAAAAAAAAAAGATTTATTACGACTCGTTTAAGCTCGAATTTATTTTTTCTCAAATTAGACTCGTTTAAGATCGACTCGGTCGTTAAATGATTGACCTCAAGCTGAATTTCTCGGCTTGTTAAATGATTTAACTCGAGCTGAATTTCTTGGCTCGTTAAATAAAGGTGCCGAGCTTGAGCCTCTAAAAGAAAAAAAAAAAAAAGATTATCACGACTTAACATATAGTCTGTATTGGTCGATTACCATATTATTAGTTAAATGATTGAGCTCGAGCTAATTTCTTGGCTCGTTTATTAACGAGCCAGAGCCTCTAGGTGCTTGGCTTGGATGAATTCATGAGCCGGAGCTTTATTACCCTTGTAGTATACATACTCATTTACCCAGCTGCCAAGTGGCAGTGCTCAGAGGCATGCGCGCCTGGGGTGGAAAGAACATGGAGTGGTGGTAGCTTTATAGGAAAATGGTATAGTTGCTGAACACTACTTCCCGATGTGGGACTTGTTGAACTCACAAGTAGATATATAAAGGAGAGCTACCACAAAGGAATTCAGTAAGCCCTAGAGCAATGTTTTAAGAAAACTGCCTCAGAGGCATGCGCGCCTGGGGTGGAAAGAACATGGAGTGGTGGTAGCTTTATAGGAAAATGGTATAGTTGCTGAACACTACTTCCCGATGTGGGACTTGTTGAACTCACAAGTAGATATATAAAGGAGAGCTACCACAAAGGAATTCAGTAAGCCCTAGAGCAATGTTTTAAGAAAACTGCTACATTCACACCCAACGGAACACACCCCAATCCCACAAAGGGATGCTCTCGGAACTTCTAATTTTTCGATGTTAGACGAGTAATTTCACGCTGAATTGGAGTCCCCTCCTCGTGAAGTCCCCTCCTTCTCTTTAGTCCCACATCGGTTCCTCAGAGAAATAGCAAAGAAGAATTCCTCTATAAGATGACGACTCCGTCCCATTCTCTGAATTGGTAGTCTATTCCCCGCAAATATGAGCCTAGATGAGCTGAGTTCAAGCTCAGTTATTATGTGTTGAGCCAAGCTCGAGCCCAACATTTGTAGCTTGACCTTGGGCTCGACCCAAGCTCGAGCTAGCCTATTCTTGGATGAGCGCTGCAAAGCATAATTCGTTAACATCCCTATTTTCACTTGATGTTCGAACATCCCTATTTCCAACTGATGTAAGTTCATTGGCATGCTCTTTGCCAGGCTAGGTATATATATACACCCTATAACTGTCTTTTCCTACATCAGTAGCATACTCAACTCATGCGAGTGCAGTAGCCTTATCTTTGCCGGGCTAGGTATTATATACACCCTATGTACACCCTATAATTGTCTTTTCCCACGTCAATAGCATATTCGAAAACCATCTTATTTATGAGGCTGAAATAGTCACTTGACTATTGCTGAGCTCTGTAGCGAGAGCTTGTAACCTAAGCAAGGGCATTAAGGTGGTTAAATAATTCATCTTCCACGGTGGTTATTAGTGAGAACCGGTAACATAATCATAACACACAGCTATAATTAAAAACGAGTGTTCTACGCTTTCTTTTCAATAACGATTGCAAGGGCCTAATTGATGATATTGCCTTACTTATCTTACAATCGTTGAGTTCTGTATCGAAGACTTGTAGTCTAACCACTTTAGCTTTGAAGATTGCAGTAAAATATAGGTAACAAATCAACCACATTTAAAATCCACATGTGGCTAGCTATTTCCTACGTTGGTTAAATATTTGGTCATCATTTCATTAGATACACGTATTGCCAACCTCAGTAGCTATTTCCTACTTTATTTTTTGCTATACCACTTATTTGCTATTTTTGCCATAATTTGTTTGTATTTATTTTGTTTTATCTTTTTTCCAAATGGAGATTTATTTTATTTCAAAAAACTATCTTGACTTTGAAGGGCCAGCTAAACCTTATTCTAGTACTTATTTCAATTTTTTTGAGTTCCCTATTTTACAATAGTAATTATACTAATGATACGTAAATGTAATAAATAAATCACAAGTAAAATTCATTTGTAGTTATGTTTTTTTCAGACAATGTTTAAATATATCCTTCATAAGCATTACATAATGGCAAAATCGTGGCAGGGAGGAAGACACACTGAGGTATTCTCTGGACTTCTAAGTTAGAATTCTCAACTTATGTAGCCAGTTTCACTTGCAACTTAAAATTTCTGATGAGAAGTCCATTGCGGGCTTGAAATTGAATAGCCAAAAGTGACCCGAATCTATCAAATTCAAATTTCGTGTACACCGTGGTAACCTGTACTTCTTTTGATCCGAACAAAAACATCAATTACTTGACCAAAGTTGTGAATAATTGGCAAAGCCAATCAACATCCATCTCCATGAGGATATTGTCAACTTACACTGTGACTTTAGGACTACTTATATATCTTCCTCTAGGAGCATGTCTTCTGCCCATGCTTTCCCTAGCGCTCCTCCTCCCTTGTTGTTTTACCAACTTTCCATATTTACTACCATAAAAGAGAGAACTTCATTTGTTATTTTCTCAAACCATAAATTGCTATGACATTGAGTAACTACCCAATCTCCTTAACAATTGATCTTCTAGTAACTGAATTGGTCTTAGGTTTCTTTGGGTATCCCTGTTTTTAGAATTGTAATTTTGAAATTCTATCGAAAAGACTAAATTTATTTTGATTTCTACCAACTTATTCTCAAGTTTTCTATGATTCTCTTCACATTGTTTTTGGCTTATTTTTTCCTTTGCGAAGCATTCGATTGATTTCTGGTAATCAATATCCTACTGTGAAGGCAATCAATAGTTTCTGCTCTATACTTTGTTCTACTCGATTGCGAATCATCGAATTCCATATAAAAAACATGTAATCAAACTAATTTAGATTTGGAAACTGTATTTGAGATATTGGCTGATAAATGTCAAGCGATATGATAGTTAACAGCCTTTTTCCCACATCGGCAGCCGATTCGAAAATCATCTCATTTATAAGGCGAAAGCAGTCACATGACTATTGCCGGGCTCTGTAGCGGGAGCCTGTAACCTAAGTAGGGGCATTAAGGTGGTTGAATAAGTCGTCTTCCACGGTGGTTATCAGTGACTACTGGCAACCACAATACACAGCTAAAATTAAAATTAAAAAAAAAAAAACACAGTCAAAAAATAAAAAAAAAGATTTATTACGACTTAAACAACTCACCTTTTATACCGTCATAAATATACTCCCTCCGTTCCAATACAATACACAATGGTACCCAAAACTTGTAACTTTTCAAGTTTGCCCTTCATTTGTTGACTCTAATAAAATAGGAATTAATCAAGTTTTGAATTTAAACTGTTTTCTGGAAAGCAAAAAATCTTGTCGCCAATGTAATCAGAGAATTTTTTCAAAATCGTAGAGCACACTTTAAACTTTAAAATTTTCAATTATTCTTCTTTTGTTCTCATTGTTTTGATTGTTAAAAGCATCTCAAGGGTAGAAATGAAATTTACCAACTTTTCTTTGTTGAAAATTTTAAATTGGCTCTATATTTTGGGACAACTAAAAAAGGAAAGTAGGAAAAACTTTTTGGGACGGAAGGAGTAGATTTCTAGGTTTTAAACAGGAACACAATTTGTTTTGGTCAATTACTATATCGTAGTTTGTAGACAATATTTAGGGTTGCGAATGAGCCGAGCCGCTTGTGAGGGATTCACAAGCTCAAATTAGACTCGTTTAAGCTCGACTCGGTCGTTAAATGATTGATCTCGAGCTGAATTTCTCGACTTGTTAAATGATTAACTTCGAGCTGAATTTCTTGGCTCGTTAAATAAGGAGCCGAGCTTGAGCGGAAAAACAAAAAGATTTATTACGACTTAACATATAGTCTGTATTGGTCGATTACCATATTATTAGTTAAATGATTGAGCTCGAGCATTAAATGTTTGAGAGCGAGCTGATTTCTTGGCTCGTTTATTAACAAGCCAGACCCTCTAGGTGCTTTGATGAATTCACGAGCCGGAGCTTTATTACCCTCGCAGTGTACACATTTATTTACCCAGCTGCCAAGTGGCAGTGCTTAGAGGCATGCGCGCCTGGGATGGAAAGAACGTGGAGTGGTGATAACTTTATAGGAAAAAATTCCTGAACACTAGTTTCCCGATGTGGGACTTGTTGAACTCACAAGTAGTTATACAAAAAGGAATTAAGTAAGTCCTGGAGCAATGTTCTAAGAAAACTGCTACATTCACACCCAATGGAACACACCCCAATCCCACAAAGGGATGCTCTCAGAACTTCTAATTTTTTGATGTGAGACGAGTGATTTCACGTCGAATTGAAGTCCCCTCCTCCTTAGTGAAGTCCCCTCTTTCTCTTTAGTCCCACATCGGTTCCTCAGAGAAATAGCAAAGAAGAATTCCTTTATAGGATGACGACTCCATCCCATTCTCTGAATTGGCAGTTTATTCCCCACAAATATGAGCCTAGACGAGCTGAGTTCAAGCTCGGTTATTGTGTGCTAGGCAAAGCTCGAGTCCAACATTTGTAGCTTGACCTTGGGCTCGACCCAAGCTCGAGCTGACCTATTCTTGGATGAGCGCTGGCCTATTATTGGATGAGTGCTCCAAAGCTCAATTCGTTAACATCCCTATTTCCACCTGATGTTCGAACATCCCTATTTCCAATTGATGTAAGTTCATTGGCTTGCTCTTTGCCGGGCTAGGTATATATACACCCCCATTACTGTTCATTAGCCTGCTCTTTGCCGGGCTAGGTATATCTACACCCCATAACTGTCTTTTCCTACATCAATGGCATATTTTCAACCAATGCGAGTGTATTAGCCTGATCTTTGTCGGGCTATGTATTATATACACCCTATGTACACCCTAAATTGTCTTTTCCCACGTCGGTAGCATATTCGAAAACCATCTTATTTATAAGGCGGAAATAGTCACGTGACTATTGCTGAGCTCTGTAGCGAGAGCTTGTAACCTAAGCAATGGCATTAAGGTGGTTAAATAATTCATCTTTCACGGTGGTTATTAGTGAGAACCGGTAACACAATCATAACACATCTATAATTAAAAACGAGTGTTCTACGCTTTCTTTTCAATAACGATTGCAAGGCCCTAATCGATGATATTACCTTATTTATCTTGCAATCGTTGAGTTCTATATCAAAGACTTGTAGTCTAACCACTTCAGTATCAAGAGCTTGCAACTCAAGTACATAGGAGCATTAAGATGGTTAAATAAGTCATCCAACTAATATACACAACCATACCTAGCTAGAGTTTAAAGTTATTAGATACCGAAAAAAATAAGATTAAGGAATAAGAAAACACCATCTCAGTAAATATTACAACTTAAACAACTCACTCTTTCGCATCATAGTCAGAGATTTTTAGTTTGAAAGGGTGACACGAATTTGGTATTATGGTATGTTTTAAAATATTGTGTTATGGTATTGTAGATGCTAATCTAGAAATAAGAGAATATCGTAATAATTATTGAATTGGATGACATTTGAATTAATACATACAATATGTTTTACAAAATACAAAAAGAAGCTTATCACAAAACAACGCATAAATAGTAAATTATCAAGCCAGCATGTACCCTAGAGTTGTCTCACTGTTATTTTCTCGTTGTTATGTTTTGAGTATCTTAGATTTTCCTTGTTTTCATTTCTATCATTACTCATAAATCCAATCGTGGTTCTACCACTTATTAGTTATTTTTGCTGTAATTTTTTTTTTTAAATTGTTGGTTTGTTTTGTCTTTTGCGTCTTTACCAAATGGATAGATGATTTTATTTCAGGCAACGATCTTAATTATGAAGTCACCGTCAAAGCACCGGTTATATTCATACGTGAATATGCAACAGTAAATACTATGTAAAATCCATGATTAGTTATGGTTTATTTTTTTTATTTTTGCAGACAATCCGTTCACAGGCCTAACGTAGTCACCTACGGCTAACTAATGTCGTCTTAATACGCGAACTTGTAACCTATGTAAGGACATTCAGGCGATCGGAGTGATTCGTTTGCCAAACTTATGTGTGTCATATCCGTGACAATTGAGTATCACAGTGACAATTGACACAGGCAACGAATAAATACCTTATTAATTCCTACCATTCTTTTGAACTTTTAGGCACAAAAAAGTTTAGAAAAAAAAAAAAAAAAAAAAGATTAGACAAAAGTTTAGGGGAAAGGGTTAGAGAAAAAATCGTTAGAAAAAATAAAAGTTCTTGTACTGTATTTTTTTTTCTCTCTCGGTACATGAATTAGGAACATATTTGGCACGAAAAAAATTCCAGTACCCCATTCAAGCATAACGATTATTTTTGTTTATTACTATATAACTTCTCCTTTTCAACAAATTACCTCTAAGGATAGAAAAGTGAACTTGATTCCCAGTAAAGATGCACTCATTTTTTAATTACCTCTAAGGACAACCCCATAATAAGATTACCCTTTTACCCTTCAAACACAAATTTACACTTACTTCCCTCCGACTACCACTTTCCATCTCAACCCAACATCCACCTTCGGCCAGCGAAATTCCACGAGCTTTGAGCTCGTGAATTTCACTGGATTTCAAACCACAACTATATTAAACGACATCGTGAATTTCAGTAACTTAAAGCTCTTAGATTTCACTAGCTTATAAAGCACTACCTATATTTGAATTACGTAGAACAACCTAGCGAAATTCACTTCACTACCATACAGCTTGTGAATTTCATAAATTTCACAAAACACAATTTGACTCGTGAATTTCACTAGATTTTAAAACACAACAATCACCTCGTGAATTTTATAAACTTCAAGTTCGTGAAATTCACTAGTTTTAAGCTCACGTGAATTTCACTGAATTTCAAAACAAAGCAACCACCTAGTAAATTGTGCGTTGAAAATCTTAGCTACAATATAAGTCAATTAAGCACTGTTATATTCATTCAACAAATCTAAGTGTCCCTGCAAAAACTCAACTCAGTTGAATATCAATAAGGAGTTAATATAAATTTTCGGTCCGTACAATCAAGGACCCCCAACGATCACTGACTAAAAATTGAATGGGTTAAATCAAATCCGAATACGGCGTTGAACTCAAACAAATACAATCCTAAATCCGCTGCTAAATTCAAATCCTTGACCCGAATTTTTTATTGTTAAAAGTCCTAACCAAGGTGACAGAAACCAATGAAATAATAATATGGGGTACTAAAAATTGAACGAGTTAATCAAATTCTTACCAATATTCAAATGACCGTGGCGTTGAACTCAAACAAATTCAATCCTTTATCCATTACTAAAATCAAATCCTTGACCCGACTTTTTTATTGTTAAAAGTCCTAACCAAGTCTGCAGAAACCAATGAAATAATAATATCAGTGACTAAAAATTGGACGAATTAATCAAATCCTTACCGATATTGAAATGACCGCAGCGTTGAACTCAAACAAATACTCCCTAAAATCATAAATCCGCTGCTAAACTCGAATGCTTGACCCAACTTTTTTTATGTCAAAAGTCCTAACCAAAGTTGTAGAAACCAATGAAATAATAATATTGTTAATTTTTTTTTCCAATAATTAATAATCAATAAATAATAATTGTTTTTTTCAATAATTAAGTACTCCTAATTGACTTGGACCATATGTGGTGGGAGTGTGTGTGGAGGAAACTTTTTTTTTTTTTTTTTCCTTTCTTGATGAATGAACCACTAAATCATAGGAGGGCCACTATTTGGACCCGTATTAAGAGTGTAAACCTCCAGATGAGCCGAACCAACCACCGCCCCAACTCACCAGGTAGGTAATTCACGATATTTGCCTTGGAGAGGAATCGAACTCTCCCCACTTTGAGAGCAAAGTCTAACACCTTCCGCTGGGACCCACAGGTGGTATTTGTGGAGGAACCTTTACTACAAAGAAGTTGCTCCCAGGTGACGTTTGAGAATAGAAGGGCATGTTTGGAATGTATGGGCCTTCGGAACTTCCGCCCAAAGCCCAAATGCACCGCGAGCACCAGGTTGAACCCAAAACTGATGAACGAAATAAAAAGGAGGCCGATAATTGGGCCAACCAGCGATTGATAAACACGTTTCTATCCATTCAACTACATTGGACTGGATTGAGCCCATGAACCACAACGGGCCTACTCCGTTATTAATCCAATTTGTTGTTTGTTCTTTTAAGTAAAATAGCCAAGTCATAATCAAACAAGGGTCCGTTTTTTGGAAGGACATAGTAAAGGGGTCTTTACTTCAATAAAGACATTATTTTTTTTTTTAATGCCAAGAGGACAAATCACCTACACATTCCAAAAATGCCCCCACTAGCCAATGAAAGTGCCTAAACCCCCAAACCTAATGAAAGTGCCTATGCCTAAACCCTAGGGTACCCTATAAAAGTGCCTAAAACCCTAGGGTACCTTAAGAAAGTGCCTAAACCACTAAAACCCTATAATTAGAAAGTGCACCCTAAACCTAAACCCTAGGGGTACCCTATGAAAGTACCTAAACAACTAAAACCCTATAATTGGAAAGTGCACCCTAACTGCCTAAACTCATTATACCCTACCCCAAAGAGCCTAAACCCCTTAAAATTGAATCCCAAAATTGAACCCACCCCCAAAATTGAAGAGGGAGAATTAATTTTGTTTCATCCCATCAATTTTGTCCCACACATGCATGAGAAAGAGAGAGAGAGAGAGAGAGACCGAAAGTGGGTCATAAATGTCGGGGAAAGGGACAATTCATTTTGTCCTGCCATGTCGGGAAAGTGACAATTCATTCCATAGGTAATGTCACGTGTGGGAAAAGTGACGGGTTGATGGGTTTTAGCCGGTCAACAAGACAGACATGGTGCGCGTGAATGATGGGTTTCATTAAGGGTATTTTTGTCTAGTTTTGTCCTTGAGCCCTCAAAAAAATTCTATTAATGTATTGGAGGCATTAAAATAAATTAAACTGGACTAAACACCATTTAAAGCCCCAAACTTGACCTTTAGACCAATTTTCTGATCAAAGAAATATATGTTACACTTACACTTGATGGCTGCAAGGTGAATGAATCGAATCATTAAAGCGGGTGGGGCTCGTGGTAAAGAATTACACTCCAGTTTACAATTGACCGGGAAAAAGATAATTACATAAATAGATTTTGTGTGTAAATACTTTCACTGAAATTATGATTTTCATTCTAGACTCTTATATGCCAAAAATGACTATGGTACATGCACCTCAACACTTTTTGGTATTTATAGCCAGGGAACTAGACTTGGAAATGGATCGTGGGCCTAAGTAAACAAAGATCATTGTGGAGTAAGAAACTGCAACCAAAAAATAAACCTAGACAGAAGGTAGGAGAAAGATCTTTATTATGCAAGAATGTATTCTCAAAACACACATTAAGGAGCCACAAGCGGACTCTGATTATGGATTCTCTAATTTTGATGCCTATTTTAACCTTTAACAAATTACATAGATACCAAAGCATATATATGCTACTACTATTTATATTATTTAGATAAATATTCATTTAAATATCATGTACATATTTATGCATTTATGTGTATCTATACAATAAATAGGAGTCCTAACGGGAAGCCCATCAGGTATACCTGATTGGAAGTTCACTATATATATATATATATATATAGTCCCGATCTAGTCCGGGAGTCCCGGATCCGGGACTCCACCTTCCCGATATTTTTTTGACGATCCGAACCGTCCAATGTGTTCAAAAGGTGTTTTCCAAGGCCCACGCGAAAAATCTTCAAAAAAAAACACCAGGAAGGGCTTGATCCAAGCGGTTTTTGCAAAACTGTAAATATGCAATTTTTGCGAAAAACTGCTTGGATCAAGTCCTTCCCGGTATTTTTTTTTGAAGATTTCCCGCGTGGGCCTTGGAAAACACCTTTTGAACACATTGGACGGCTCGGATCGTCAAAAAAATATCGGGAAGGGCTTCAAAACGCTTCAATCCGGGATTTCCGGGATCCTTGACTGGATCGTCCGTGTATATATATATATATATACACCAATGATCTAATGAGGGATCCCTTAAATGGGATCCCGTGCGGACCTCACCTTTCCGAGCCAAATTTTGACGATCCGAACCGCTCAATGTTTTTAAAATGCATTTTTAAGGGTATATAGCGTTTTTAACAAAAACTGATCCGATCAAGGCCTTCCGGGTATTTTTTTTTGAAGATTTTCCGCGTGGACCCTTAAAAATGCATTTTAAAAACATTGAGCGGTTCGGATCGTCAAAATTTGATCCGGAAAGTTGAAAAATGGCCAAGTCCGCACGGAATCCCATTTGCGGGATCCCTTAAGAGATCGGGACTGTATATATATATATATACACACACAGTCATGATCTAGTCCGGGATCCCTAATGTAGGGACTCATAATTCCGGATCAAATTTTCATGATCCGAACCGTCCAATGTGTTTAAAACGTGTTTTTAAAGGCCTCCGCGAGAAATTGTCAAAAAAAAAAAAAATACCGGGAAGGGCTTGATCCGAGCAGTTTTTCATAAAAACTGTATATGTACAGTTTTTATGAAAAACTGTATATGTACAGTTTTTCATAAAAACTGTATATGTACAGTTTTTGTGAAAAACTGCTCGGATCAAGGTCTTCCCGGTCGTTTTTTTTTTACGATTTCTCGCAGGGACCAATAAAAACACGTTTTAAACATATTGGACGGTTCGGATTATGCAAAAACAATATTTTAAAACCTCAAAATACCCTTTTTCCTTCAATCCGGGATCCTTGACTGGATCACCGGTGTATATATATATATATATATATATATATATATATATAAGAAACTTCTAATAAGGACCCTTATATGAGGACCAAAGTGAGAACCTCATGCTTCCCGACCAAATTTCGACCATCCAAACCATTAGATGTGTCTAAAATGTTTTTTTAGGTCCACCGCGAGGATTTGTCCAAAAAAAATAACGGTTTGGATCGTCAAAATTCAGTTCGGAAAGTGGAAAAATTGCTTGGTCCTCATCTTATTTAAAATGAGGGATCCCTTATTAGAAGTTGATCATATATATATGTTTTTTATTCCTTTTTTTATATGCATTCATTATTAGGTATGCATATACCTACATAAACAACTACATTTACAAAATACTTGAATGTGTATAGACTAAAAATACTTGAATGCGTATCTATAGTCTATACGATAAATACATATTTATTTATATAAGTGTTTTATTCATGTATTGATATGCATTCATTATTAGATATGTAATTATGCATATACCTACATAAACAACTATATTTACAAAATACTTGAATGTGTATAGACTAAAAATACTTGAATGCGTATCTATAGTCTATACGATAAATACATATTTATTTATATAAGTGTTTTATTCATGTATTGATATGCATTCATTATTAGATATGTAATTATGTATATACCTACATAAACAACTATATTTACAAAATATGCATGGGTATATATGTTTTTCAAAACATATTTAAAAATTTCTGTGTTAATATATGTTCTATCTAATTATACTATTTTAAAATATTTAATATGCATGTTATGTACATTTTTCCTATGATTCATATTACAAAGCTAATTAAATAAACAATCGCAAGAGAATCATGGTTAAATGTATGCCCACAATCTAATTATCAAAGTAGGGTAAATTTCACTTACCTCCCCTGAGGTTTCTGACAAATACAGAGACCTCCCCTGAGATTTCTGAAATTTCACTGTTCTCCCCTACTTTACAAAGTAATTGGCAGATACCTCCCCTGCCGTTAAAAAATGCTAACGGTGTTAACTTTGATGGTGAAATGCCGTTAATGCCCTTAAATTTAAACTTTATTTTATTTTTTTCCTTGTTTGAGTTTATATTGCATAAAAATTTAGAAAGGCAAGAAAAAGTAACTAAATTATTTACTTTTTTCTTAAAACTTTCTTTTCTTTGACTCAAACTTATTATTTTTTTAATTTTTTAGTTCCCACAGGATATATTTTTCATTTTGATAATAAAAACAAGAGTATTAATAATCACTTAAGCCCACTGCTTGCATTGGTAGTTTTATTATTATTATTTTTATACTTTTTCTAGGTTTCTTTTTCTTTCTGTAAATCTAAAGCTCTAACTAGACTCATTTTTCTTCTCTATAATTTTAGATATTTTACCCATCCGCGCTCTTTTTTTTTTTGGTTTTTTTTTTTGCATTAGAGGTAATATCTATAAAAAAAAAAGTATAAGCTTGAAATTTTTTGGATAATTTTTGTAGACCAATTCAAGGATCCCATTGAGAAAAAATATATTCTAATTTTTTTACAAAAGAAAACTCATTAATACATTAAGTTACTTTTTCACGTCATTTAAAATTTGTATGCAATATAAACTTAAATAAGAAAAAATAAAGTCAAGTTCAAGGGCATTAAGGTCATTTTACCAGCAAAGTTAACGCCGTTAGGCATTTTTCAACGGCAGGGGAGGTATCTGCCAATTACTTTGTAAAGTAGGGGAGGACAGTGAAATTTCAGAAACCTCGGGGGAGGTCTCTGTATTTGTCAGAAACCTCGGGGGAGGTAAGTGAAATTTACCCATCAAAGTATAATACCAAACACTTCAAGATGCATAATCTGTTTTCTATACATTCACCAAACAACTTCACTGATTTTAATTATAAGTTTACCAGAGTCCCGAAATCTGGAATCACAGTCCAGAATGTAGAATCAACCAAACACCTCCATGTGGCACATGTGATATTCATTTCACTATTCCGAGAAGTCTAAATGCGTTTGTAATCCATGCAAAAAAACAACCGAACAAGCCCATTCTTGTACTGAAATAACTTGCAAAACCTCGTATGAAACAAGTATCAATCCAAGAAGTCTAAATGCGTTTGTAATCCAGGCTACCTTCAGGGTAACCTGGACCTCTGTGCTGAAATAACTCTCCCGGAGTCCTCCCGGCTCCCGGTTGATATGAAGAGTCGGTCATTTTGTTGGGTTTGATAATGGTTTCACGAATGGGCCGGTTTTGCTAGTTTAGGAATATATAAACTGGATATTAAAGCTCAGCCTTCCTTTCGGCCCATGTTGAATTGCAGGCACGCTGGACCTATAACTTCTTGGGTCAAGACATTATTTAATGGGCTTGTTAAGTAATTTTGGAAACGGTAATTTCTGGGCCGATCCCGGCTATCAAGTCTCACGCACATAATTGTACAAGGTCCTCAACGAGATGTATCAAACAAAGCCTATATTGAATGTGAAATTATGTGTTGAAAAAATAATTTTTTTGGTGTAAACTCCTCTTTTTTTAACAAAATCATACTGCACAAGGTACTCAACGAGATGTAACAAACAAAACCTATATTGAATGTGAAATTATGTGTTGAAAAAATAATTTTTTGGGTGTAATGAGCTCCTCTTTTTTTACTTTTTTGCATTATAAACTTGAAATTTTTGTAACTTTTATCATACATTTAGTATACGGTTAATGTATCTCAAGGTATATTGTAGTATTGTAACTTGGACTCCTCGGCCAAGTGGTCTATATTTCGTATTAGTTGGCGCTTGCTATGTTGCAATATTGTAGTGCTTGTTTGCGTGTTAAAGAGAAAGCAAACATCTAAATTCCACCCACTGAAAACGAAATACTTGCTGAACACAACAGCAGCTACAGTCAAAATAATCGATATACACTCAGATCACCTATTATCGCGAGTATTTTAGCAGACCAACAGACAATGGAGGGATTAAAATTAGCATAAATTATTTGCCCATATCTAATCTAAGAACTTGTTCGTCCACAATTGAGAACTTGAAACGTGATTTAACGAGGAATATGTTGAAAAAAATAACAGTAGATAACTTTTTCGAACGACAAACAACAGAAAGCATAGGAGACATAAATAAATAACACTTGAAAGGTTGAACCACCCTTTGTTCAGATTCTTTGCCATTCTTGAACAGTTGAAATTGTATTGCTGCTGCTGCTGTTGCTGCTACATTCGATGTTGTTTATCCAAGTGCAGAAGAGTTGATCAGCCAGATTGAACGAATCCCTACAAGGGTAATCGCCAACGATGGAGTGATACATCCCAGTGTCGAGAGAATAAAAAACCCCACTCTCGCCATGAAATTTCGGAAAGTAGATCTTATTCGCCATTCCTTTTTCTACGGCATCTTGTAAGAAGGATGCCCCATGGCTAACAAAAATCATCTTATCTCCCAAACACTCCACGTCCTCCCATAACATCTCCGGAAGCTTAAGCTTTTTGACAAGAACACGTCGATCCTCGTAAGTCACATAAACTACCAGCAACCCATTCCCATCATCGCATTTCACCATGAAACTTTGACGGTACTTATAACATGGCCACCTATAGAGGGGCTTGCAAAGAACATCCCAAATCATCCATTTATCGTCGCTAAGATCAAGTACGCCCACATTTCCCCCCTCTCCCAAACAATAGAGTTTCCTATTATGTGACACCGGACTGGCAGCAGACATGCTGAAAGGTAGATTATTTTCCAGATGTTCGTATGTCCACTCATCTGCTCCACAATAAATAATGCAAAAGTCCATGCCTGTGCTGTAACGTTCAATTCCAATGACCATACAGTCTGATGAAGTTGGCGGAGATGAAAAACATATGTTATGGAACCAATTTCTCGTAGGTAAATCCGGAAGTTTGATTTTCGCCATTGTAAACGGGTGGAAGAAAAACATGCTACGCTCACCCTGAGACATTAACAGCCAGCCGTACTTGGAGAAACGGATTCGTGCATTCTTCAACTCCGGAATTTCCTTTTGATACATCTCGTTGCGTAGTGGCTGAAAGAATTTGCAATCACTACCGTTTAAGGTCATCAAATACGGCAACTTGGAAAGCAAAGACTCATTTGCGGGCGGAAATGGTGGAACAATTGATTTCCATGATTGACAAGTCGCGCTGAAATTACTTGAATCCCAGAAAAAAAGATTTGACAATATCAAGCTTAAAATCTCTGGATGAAGGTCAGACCAACTCCTCTCGGCCTCCATCTTCTTGGGGTCTTCTTGGCTTGATATCAAAGACACAGCCTTTTTATCATCCATGCTCTGCAAAAATTACATGAAAAGAGATACAGGATCAAAGTCAAGCAGATTTCACTAAAAAATAAAAAGCTATATGGCATGTCCATCGAGATGGGGAGCCAAAACTTGATCATTTTCAAAAACACATGATTATCAGATATTCACCGGGGTTGGCATGTTTTGAAAAGACCAGAGCATTTAAAAGCCGAAAATCCCTATCAGCACATCAAACAAATACTTCAGACAATTAGCTTTTTCTCAGCTAATTCCAACACCTGTGCAAGCGGGGTCAATTTAAAAATCCCAAGTCACTAGGAGCTACATGATAATAAGGGATCCTTGTATAGAATCTACAGTAAGAAAGGTTGCATGAGGGCTAACCTTATTCAATTCCTTAATTTTGCTTCTTGTGGTTCAGGAAGCGATCTTATGCCTCAAACTCGAAGTACAGAGGGAGCAAAAATACCAAGAATGAGATGGCAATCGAAACTACTGTAAGACAAGACCAACACAGAACAAGGAGAGTGGCATCATCGTCATTGATGCCTTCATTGCAATGCTAATCATGTACTATCTATTAGGAGAAGGCTGATATTAGAAATGTATTGACAATAGTGTCTCATCCCATCTTGCAAGTATCTATTAGGGGAAGGCTGATATTAGAAATGTATTGACACTGTCTCATCCCATCTTGCAAACAGCGCCCAAGAGGATAAAGATGACAAGCCGAAGGTAACAGAAATAAAAATTCAAAACAGGCCACAAGTTGAGAGCAAACCTTCTCCAAAACTTTTGACCACAGCTCCTGCCACAAACCGTTCTTTTATTACTTGTAACTTCAATAACAGAATTTGCAAAAACACATGAATATTAGATATTCAACTGGGGTTTGGCATGTTTTGAAAAGACCAGAGCATTCAAAAGCTGAAAATCCCTATCAGCACAAGAAACAATTAGCTTTTTCTCAGCTAAGTCCACAACCTGTGCCAGCGGTGTCAATTTGAAAATCCGAGTCATTAGGAGCAACATGTTATATAATGAGGGATTCCTTGCATAGAATCCAGAGTAAGAAAGGTCGCATGAGGGCAAAAAGTAAGTTAAGACTTAAGAGGATAAAAGTTCTTTTATTTTTTATTTTTGCTTTTTTAGTACAACTTCAGAGTAAATCATCTGTGGAGATGCCGGGATAATTTACAACCTCCTAAAATGGGACCCACATCATGTAAGAGGGCGTTGCGAATACTCGTTGCGTTGAAGATTAGTCCGTAGTCTCTCTCAACATAAATAGTATAGAGACGTATAATGGGTGACTTCTATCAGCATCAATACTGATTTAAATGTTCAAATTTCACCCAATTGAATTACCAATTCTTCAACTGCAAAACACAAAGAGCAAGGTAAATGATAGTTTTAACTTTACCTTTACCATTATACTTGGGCCTACTTTGGCCTAATAAGTCAACTTTAGGTTATAAGATTTTTTTCCCATTTGTTAGTTTTGTGTCAAATTTTCTTATATTATTGGTTCATCACGACGAGAGGGATCGAAAAAGTAAAAAATTATAATTAAAACTCTCAACTTTTTGAATATAACCGAAAATAAGTTCAAAAATCTGTCTTTTTTACTTAGTTTTGTTGTCATTCAAAAAAAAAAATTTGGAATTGGATCATAATTTTTTGCCTTTTTTATTCCTCCCGTTAGACGCGGAAAAAAAAATCATAGTATATAAAGACGAAAAAAAAAAAGCAGATCTATTAGGACAAAATAGGCCTTAGCATGATTGCTATTTGCATGGTGACTTGTTTAATAACATAACATGTTTACTGAATACCAGCGATTCAATTATACTTGGTACCACAAATTCAATTCCTATGTGAATAGTTGCAATAAGATGTTTTCCTGTATTTCGAAAATCGCAGAGAGAGAGAGAGGAAGAGATAGCATACCTGTTGCTGTTGCAGTTGCAGCAGATCAAAGAGGAGAGAAAAAGAAAGGTTTCTATGTGATCCTGATAGATAGGGTTCGATCAGTTCAAGTTATATAGGGTTACTAGTAGTCCATAAACGATGAGGGATGAACAAAGATATCCAAACACGACAATGTGAGCGGCAGCGACACCATCCCCAAAACGACGTGAAACGACGTGGTTTTGGGGGGTTTGAGGGGACCTATGTGTTTTGCAAAAGTTTCGTTTGGCACTCAATTGACTTACTGTTATTTTTTAAACCATTTAGGATTGGAAAAAAAAAACATAGTTTTTGGGAGTTTTGGGGTAATGTTAATTGTGTTGGTAAAGCCTTGTGTGACTCTCAATTGATTTACTGATTTTTTTGACCTATAAAGATGATTCAAAACCAATCATTATTCTTAAACTATTTGTTTACGAGTTCTTGCAAAAAATTAGTTCAATCCAATATCAGTAGTAAGGACTTTTTCATAATTCGTAAGACACCCTACAAATTCTGAAAAAGCTCTTACTGATATCGGGTTGAACTAATTTTTTTGCCAAAACCCGTAAAGAACATTTTAAGAATAATAAGGGTACCCCTCAAAACCCCCAAAACTTTACCAACACATAGGGTACCCCTCAAAACCCCCAAAACTACGTCATTTTGAGGGATGGCAGCTAGTCAGCTCCCCCATTCCTGACAGGATGTTGATCCAAACCAGTAACCCCTCCAAATCAACCCATTTTAAATGCACTCAAACCCAACCCATTTATAAAACGGGTCATAAAGAGTCCAATTCTAAATGTGCACACGGTCCGAGATGGTGCAATTATTTAGAAAATTCAGTAACCGAACCGTAGAAATCTAAACTATACTACTTGGAGAGGCATCTTCGTTATTCTACTCGGAAGGATTTAGCCACTCATGGGTAGCAATTCCTACCGATAATCCTCAAAGAGATTACAAGACTCGTACTCAGTATAGGCTATATCAACACATCACGGATTGTCCCACCGGACTTAAGAGACGGCACGACCCATCTTATGTCGTATAGTCTATCTCAGAAACTATCTTGTAGCCGCGCATATAAATACGATATGACGATTGGAAGAAGAAAAACATCAAACCCTGAATATATAACCCTAAAAATCTAAAAAAACTAGAAGGATTTAGCCACTCATGGAGTTAAAATCAATAATCATGTAAGAACAAAACTCCATTGAAAAGCAAATTAAATACTCACAAGAGGAAAAGTATAAACCCAAAGCCTTTCTTTTTCACCTTCTTCTGTTGTAGCCTTGTGACTGCTTCCGAACAGCAGCAACCGTGCTTGTGCACAACGGAAATTGTGCTTGTGCGTGGTGCGTTTTGATGTGCGCAACTTCTCCGTGGAATCCCTCTCTGTTATCCCCTGCTTCCTCACACCCCCCAAAACAAAACCCTTCATTGTACTATTTATACATACCACTGAGAAGACCCTTCCCTTCCTTAAAAGAGAAAATCCCTTTTTTTAAACTAGTTTTAGCCCACTAATGACTTAACTAATTAGTTGGGTAAATTACAGTGACTTTATCTGAAATAGCACTGGCCTCCCCGAGTTTTATATTTTAGTATCAAAAGCACCCTTCTATTACTTGGCCGTCAGTGACAGTAACGGGAAATGATGAGGTAAGCCATTAACCTTTGTTGAATTCCCAAAATAGCCCTTGCCACTAGTTACAATCCAAATGCAAAAGGCTCTCTCCTTTTTCTAAATAATGATCATGCATGAATACTTAGTATATAATTTATTGGTGGGCAATTTCTATAAAGAAAAATGAAACGAATTCCCCGTTTGGCTTTTGCTGTTAAAAAAAAAATGCCGTTCAAAAAAAAAAAAAAAAAAGAAAAATGAAACCAACATAACAAAACATGGGAATGCTACCAAATATACATGTCTTTTAATTCGATTTTTTGTTTAGCAAATGGACATGTGTCCTAGTTCATAAATTTTACATCAAATAAGAGTATAAATAAGTCATTTTCTGCTGCTTTGCATCACTTGGGTACTGAATTTTCTACTAATACAGTAGAAAATTTGTCATTTTGTACATCACAACACCATAAGTTCCGGCTCAT
This sequence comes from Vaccinium vitis-idaea, assembly GCA_963854785.1. Classification (NCBI taxonomy): domain Eukaryota; kingdom Viridiplantae; phylum Streptophyta; class Magnoliopsida; order Ericales; family Ericaceae; genus Vaccinium; species Vaccinium vitis-idaea. The sequence goes on along the minus strand of OY978225.1, from coordinate 15,641,452 downwards.
ATTCCATATATCATCCATAAGCTTAAGTACATATAAACTAAACAAAATAAAAACAAAAGATTACATAGCTTCCAAACTACAAACTAGAGGAGCCCAAATTACAAAAATAACAAAAGATGTAGGACCAAAAGTACCCAAGTCATCATCAGAGCTGGATGGAATTCTACTCCATATTTACTTGGATCAAAGGCCTTAGTTGTAGGACCAAAAGTACCCAAGTCATCATCAGAGCTGGAGGTATCCCCATCATCATCTTCAGATTGATAATCAGACATTCCATCACTACCACCATCTACTTCACTATCAATTTCATTATCCAAATTATAGATAGGACCATCACTCCACTCAACCTCCTCTCAGGCCCGGCCCTGTGGGCAAGCTTGGGAGGCCCGGGCCTGGGGCCCCTTCTCGTAGAAAAAAAAAATATATATAAAAAAAAAATTATATATATATATATATATATATGAAGGGCCTCAAATTGAGGATAGGGTTGGGGCCTCGCGAAACACAGGGCCGGGCCTGCCTCCTCTTCACTAAGGTCAACTACATTCTCCTCAAAATCATCATCTGTAGAACTAATAGGCTCAACATATAAAACCTCATCAACTGTTGGAATCACATTGGAAGGACCTGCATCTAAAGGATTTATACGGAATGCAGTAATTGGTGGACCTAGAACATCACTCAACTCTACATACAAGTCAATTTGACATGTACGTGCAAATAATTTGAACATTTCAAGGACATCTAGGTCACACCCCACTACCATTTTCTCAAAGGTCCCAGGTACTTGACAGTAAAGTTTAATAGATGCACCCCTATTTGGTGGTAATTGACTCAAGGGGCCTTCGATAACATTGTCTAACAAGTCCATATAAGAGTATCTGTTTGGATCAATGTTTTTTTATCTTACTCGTCCTCCCACAAAAGTGAACATCAACATCAAAGTAAACTGCTCCAGCCATGGCTGCATTGTACAAAAAAAGAAAAAAAATCGATGTAAGAAACACAAGCAACCAATTTTAATAGTAAAAACTGAAGCCAATTTTTGAATGAGACGAAAGCCCCAAATTAATGAACACTTAGATATATGTTTTGCCGTTCAAATAAATAAAAAAAAGACAAATGTTTTATAAAAAAAAAACCCTAAAAAGCCTATTGAAATCGACTAAGACAATAACCTTAATTCAATTGAAAATCGATTAAGAACCAAATTCATACCAAGAGAGTGTCAATCACGAGCCAAGAACACTCTATTTTCCTCTTCTTGGCCGAAATTGACTAAGGGGGTGTTCCACTAACTTGGTTTTTTGGTTTTTTTGGATGTTTTAGTTTTGCAAAAAAAATAACTTGTTCCACTAACTAGTTTTTTGGTTTTTAGTTTTGCAAAAAAACTAACTTGTTCCATTAAACTAGTTTTTTGTATGTTTAGTTTTGCAAAAAAATTAACTTGTTCCACTAACTAGTTTTTTGTGGCTTTTTTGGTTTTTAGTTTTGCAAAAAAAACTAAGTGGTTTTTTGTTAGTGGAATGAGATAGTTTTTGAGTTAAAACAAAACTGTTTTTTTTTTTTTAGCGGAACAGGGCCTAAGAACCAGACAATGAAGCTGCTTTTCTTTGTTTCATGAGTACCCTCGATTCATTCAGTGTCTTTGAGTAACTGCATGAAAATCCCAACTCCTCCTTTTATAATCCTTCACTCATACCTCTACTTGCATAGATTTGGTGCCAATTAACCCTTCTCACTTTCACAAGATTTGGCGCGAATTTACCTTCTGCATTTCGCGCCATCTCAAGAAGTACAGTAAGTACACCAGTAGCAGTGATGCTGTGGAAGGAGAACCACACGTATCTTTTCTCGTTTCTCACTCTTCTCATCCTTTCAGTACATCTGGTTTGGTATTCTCCCTAAAGAAACGTAACTAGATGAACAAAGAATAAGTCTGGTGTAAAGAGCAGTGCCAAATTCCCAGACTGCTCCTCTCCGTTAATGCCGTTTGGGGGAGACATTTGATAGGGGAGGCCAGTGCTATTTCAGATAAAGTAGGGGTGGTCAGTGTACAAGTCAGAAACCTCAGGGGAGGTAAGTGTAATTTACCCTTAGTAGTATAATCTTGGCCAACACTTTCTTTTCTTCTTGGGCCCACAAGCATACAGAAGTGCAACTCCAAGTTCCTATTTTAACTTCTTGCGTTGACAATATATTAACCCAATTATATACTTTGTAATCCATCACCGGTCCTGCGTTGACAATATATTATTACTACTAGTATATGTTATGCCCTGACTTGTCTTGATCAACTGCCTTGTAAAATTCTGGAATTCTCACAACTGGACTCAGTGCCAGCTTTGGGCCAAAGCCCAGAAAGCCTGGACTTTTGCACCCCCCTCCCAAAAAAAAAAAAAAGTCCAAATTTAGGGCCCCCAAGTATAATATGCCTTTATATATGTAGATATATAGTTCAATTAGTTTTTGTATATGGTCTAAGTATAAATAAGCTCAATACAAGATTTGGGGCCCAAAAACAAGATAACATAATTGAAATATCATGTAACTTAAGGCCTTGTTTTAGACTTGTAGTCTTTGATTAAAGTGTTAGATGTTTCTGAAATTGGGGCCACTCCTTTTATTTTATCATCTCCAAGTCTCCATACAAGAAAGATTAAATGGATTGGCTATGTTATCTATTGAGATAGATTTGGTGAGGAAGCTTGACTATCAAGACTTAATTACTACGTTTGCAGCAAAAAATGCGATCAGATCGATCTTCAAATGTTAGATCTTGAAGTGTTCTATTTATTTTTTATTTTTTACACTACGATATGTTATAATTTTTGCATCGGTGAACTTTTTGTAATGGTTTTTTTTTGGGGTAATTAAGCTTGAAATTAAAAGGGGCTAAGCGAATGTACAACTTGCAAAGAGCATACCCCAGGAAGGACAAAGAAAAAAGAAAGAAGGAAAAGAAAAATTGCTTGAACTAAAGGGGGTGGCCACAAGGGCTACATGTGGGATAATTATGATGAATATTTGTTTAGCAAAATAAGCTTGAAAATATATAGAGGCTCATTTTGTGACTTTGCTTTCGGCCTCCAAAACCTTAGAGCTGGCTCTGACTGGACTAGGCTTGCACCAATTAACATCAATGGCCAAGATGGTTGGATTAATCGCTCTTTACACTCAACTCCTCAATTTAGCTCCGAACCAATTCAATTGCTTCACAAGTCTGAACGAGTATCAAATTCCAAGTATACGATAAATGAACGTAACAAGAATATATCAAGGGGCGTTAATGAGCACATTTGCGCCCCTATCAATAGACCCCTAAGTGTCAGGGATTCGGGGAGGGGATGGGACGGGGTGGGAATGGGGGGCTGGATTAAGGGCAGATTCGAGGCGGGGATATGCCTATCCCTACCTCCTACTCGATCCTCGAAAATTTTCAAAAAAAAAAATCTTCATATCCTGTCCATTCCCCAAACAAATTTCCAAATCGCCGATCTGTTCCAAGGGGGATCGGATCAAATACGGATGACGAAACGGCCGTCCCTATGTGCTAGCTGCTTGGGTTGGGCAATGATGTGCTATGCTTGTTAGCTAGCTTTCTAGGAAAAATTATTAAGTGCTCCTGGAGCTCCGCCATTTTATGTTCTAGGACTCTTTTTCATCGCAAATTAGTGTGAGATTCATTCCGAATGTGGCTCATACATTATAAGGTAAAAAAAGGGTCTTCAAGCAATAAGTCGCGGTGTTGTAAGTGTACATCATAATCACTCATGACGGTGATCAGTGTACTTGGTAAATAATTTTGCTAGAGTATTAATTTTACAATTTTGAAAAATAAACTAACCGTAGTATTGTTAGATTATACAATTTTTGCCCTCTAAATGAAAAAAGATTGTAGGAGTATCGTTTACTCTTTGTGGTCTTATTCCCAAAACCATAAGGTACAAATAATGATAGGAACATTCTAAACACACCCACACACAAAAAAATAAAGATAGAACCAAAACTGAAATCGGCAGATTAAGGGAATTGAGGGCCCTGTAGTGAGTGAGCTCACTACATGCGTGTAGTGAGTTCTCTCGGCCGTCCAATCAAAGGTCAACGGTAGTGAGCTCACTCACTACAGGCCCCCCAATTCCCAAATTAAGAAGGCAAAATTTAAGTTGGACTTTTCATGGGGATAAAAATTGGAAGAGTAGTTTAGCACCGATTTATATGGTTTACCTGAACTAAGTAATGGCGAACTCCAAATTAAGCAATTTTTAGAATAGTTTTCAATAGGGAATAAGTCATAAGTATTATAGAATTTAACAATGTTACAACTTCACATAAAATGCACGTACTGAGTTATATAAACAATCACATTTTAGGCCGAGTTTCCTGTTTTTAGCACCAATTGCCAAAAGTTAATTTTTCATAAAAGTGCTAAAACGTAAGTTGCTAAAAGCTAATTTATTTCCCATTAGTTAAAAGCCAATTTACTTTCTATAAAATTGCTAAAAATTAAGTTGATAAAAGCCAAATTTTCCAAAAGTACTAAAAGTTAAGTTGCTAAAAGCAAATCAGAGCTGGGGATGCTAAAAGTTTTACTTTTAGCAAATAGGAAACCCCCAAGTTTGTGATAAGCATACAAACTTCTTGCCTGATATGTGTGCACTTACATAAATATCTTATATACAAAGCACGTGTAGATGAGTTTCCTGTGTTTAGCACCAATTGCTAAAAACCAATTTTCTACTAAAGTGTTAAAAACTAAAGAGGTGTTTAGTAACGTTTTTGTTTCATGTTTTTCGTTTTTGTTTTTATTTTTTTTCAAAACTAAAAACAAAAATGTGTTTGGTAATTTATTTATGTTTTTTGTTTATTAGAAACGTTTTTAAAATTTCTGAAAATTTTCAAAACACAAAAAGGGTGATTTGCTTTGTTTTTAAAACAGAGCTGTTTAAAAAAAAACCCGAACTTTTTTAAGCCCGTCAAAGCCAGAGCTATCAATCTCGTCCCGTACCTGTTCAAAAAAAAAAATCTCGTCCCGTACCGGCTGATACCGGCCGAGACATACCGTACCGGAAGGAAAATGGTACAACTCACTCTATGTTCCGTTCTGCCCATAATACCGCGCTAATCCGGCCGTTCCGGGCTATTCCGGTCATTTTCCAGATTCCGTCCGGTACAAAACGCGCGTAGTACTCACTGTAATTTCAAGCCAAAAAGCATCGAAATTTGGAGGAAAAGGATAGAAACGAGAGAAGAGAGGAGATAGAGAAGAAAGAGGAAGACCCAAACTTTTGAAATCGATGGATATAATCTCGCCAGTCGTCATGGAGGTTCCTCTGTGCTACCTCTGAATTTCAGATCTGGTTTCTCTCTGCTCCTTTTATTTTTTTTCCATCTGGTTTCTCTCTTCGGTGGTAAAGGAGAGGTAAATGCTCGTGAGTATAAAACACAGACTAGCTGACAGCTGTGTGAAAGAGGAGGTTTTACTATCTACACATGCAAACAAAAAAATGAGCTTTTGTGTGTGGAAGTTGTTCTCATTTTTTCTACTTCAAGTTTTTGCTTAAGAAATATATTGAAAAACATATAGTAAAATACTAAGGGCATCTTCAACCCAATAACCTCCATTCCTCTATTTTGGAGGATCAAAATATAATTTTATATCCAAAAAGTGAATTTGAAGGATTTTACAACCCAATAATCTCCATTCCTCTATTTCTCTATTATTGGAGGGAGAGGACAAAAAGAGGGCACAAGAGGAATTTGGAAAGGATGAATAGTGAAATGGAGGTGATCCTCCATAATTTTTTGATCCTCCATATTTGGAGGGTGAAAAACAATCCTCCAAAATGGAGGGACAAATGGAGGATGGATTGGAGAGAGGTTTTCCTCTAAAATGGAGGAATGGAAGCAAAAATGGAGTTATGAAGGGTGGGTTGAAGATGCCCTAATAGCGATAAATCTGAAACGGTACCGATGCATACTCCGGTACAGGTACGTACCATTCTAGTAAAGAAAACAAGACACTGTCCGGTACGCGATTGATGACATTGGTCAAAACCAATCGTCGTTCTCAGACTCCTCTCCAGTCCATCCCCTCTGGTAAGCTCCTCTCTCTCTCTCTCTCTCTCTCTCTCTCTCTCTCTCTCGCATCTGCAATCTCTCTGTCTCTCACGAATATAAACGTGTTTCTAAAGTTGCTTACTGGAGTGTTTAACGAAAAGGCAATGAAATAGCATACATATTACAAAAACTACGGAGTTAATTCGTTTTCATCTTCTACTGTTAATTTTAGTTGTAGAACATGTTATGATTCCCATGGGTGGACTACTGGACTGTAGAGGAGTCTGAGAGCATCTGCACATCAGCTATTCGACAAAATGTCAAAGAGCATATAGGCATATACACACATACATCTGGTCTAAGCTTCTAACTTCTGATCTACAAAGATTGTACGTTCATTACTTCATATGCATAAAATTTGTTTGCTGATGCTATGCAATGGAATGACATTCACTGGTGTGGTTCATTTGACTTGTTTTTTTTTGGTTAATCTGGAACCAATTCCATTAAATGCAACCTTAGGAAGTCCCCCTTCCAAAGGTACTTTGCAAACTGTCCAGATTTGTTGCTAGTTTAGTTCTATTTTGGTTGCATTTTCTATAATGGGTTATTTTCAAGTCATGGATTCTTTTGCTGCCATGCTAGTGCTCCAAATCTACTACTGCTCATATATTGCTGCTACCAATTCTATTTGTTCTATTTTTCAGCCATGTAATATGTGATGTATGATTGTAACTAATGCAGTATGGATCCTATAGCTGACTCTGACGACCATATAGCGTTTTTGTGAAAAACTGCCCCGATCAAGCCCTTCCGGGTAATTTTTTTTGCCAAATCTTCGCGTTGGACCTTAAAATCACGTTTTAAACACATCTAACGGTTCGGATTTTCAAAAAAAAATCGGGAAGGTGGAGGTCCGGACGTTAGGTCCGTAAAATGTGGTTTGGATAGGAAGGGGTTCCTATATATATATATATATACGGCAATTATCCAATCAAGGATCCCGGATGGGAGATTTTTTGGTGTTTTGATGCTTTTAAAAATTGTTTTTGGGAAATCCGAGCTGTCCAATGTGTTCAAAAGGTGTTTTCAAGTGTCCACACGGGAAATCTTAAAAAAAAAATACCGGGAAGGGCTTGATCCAAGCAATTTTTCGCAAAAACTGTATATTTACAAAGCAAAAGACAACACAATAACAGAATAGCTGAGCATCAACAATACTTCAAATGTCATTAAACTGCCCTTTAAAAAATTGGACATATATGTAGCTATGTATCCACTAATTCAATGCAAGTTAATGGACTTGTGCCCTTTTAAAAAATGGACATATATGTAGCTATGTATCCACTAATTCAATGCAAGTTAATGTACTTGTGCTCCACTTAGGACCTTCTTTTATAGAACTAATAATTAGACTACCCCATAGACATGAATCCAACAATAAACAGTTAATTGTTCAGTTTGATCATCATAGCAGCAGGAGTGAATAAAAAGGATAGACATTCCCATAGAAAAACCTGATCCATGGTTCCTTGTAAAGCAGAACATATTAACAAAGCAACAATAAACCTCATCCATGATGCTATCCCAACAAACAACAACAATAAAATGAAAGCCAAGCATAACTAACCTTGATTATGAAATCAATTCCTCCTTCAACACTTCGAAGGAAGTATGGTATTGGACAGTGCTTTTCAAATAACCTCAAATGATGGCAGTGGTGAGCTTTGCGTATGAGATTTTTAAGCAACTCAACAACAGAATGGTATCTGGAACACAAAAAGTGATGAATTAGAACAAAAAAAAACACCAATAAACAATCTATGAAAGGAGAACCATTGTCCATCATATCAGGACAACCAATGTCCATCTTGATCTACCCTCGACAGTTAACAACATCCAAAATAGAATGATGTTCTCCTACCAAAAGGTTAGGGTTTGTTCGAATTGAATGGGTTAGGATTTTTCAAACCCGTAAGGCTAAACCCTAACCTACATCGATGAATGAGAGAGAAGAGAAGCATACGTACCTTTAGTGGTGGATCGATTTGTGGTGGCCGTAGCCCTAGATCGAATAGCGTGGGTCGCGGTGTGGTGGATCGAACAGCGTGGGTCGCGGTGTGGATCGATTTCTTCTCCTTCTTCTTCTTCTTCTCCTTCTCCTTGTTCGTTCGTCGTCTTCGTCGTCTCTCTTCTCTCTGATCGCTTTCTCTCTCTTCTCTCCAGATAGAGCGTGAAAATGAGAGGGGAACAAAAAGTCTGGGGTTTTGTTTCAGACCCTTTGACCCTTAAAGGGTCCATTTTAAGTGAAAGGATCAGGATTAATGAAGTGAATGGTCTAGGCCGTTGGATTAAATCCAACGGCTGTGGTTTGAGGACCGGATATCCCTCAAGATCAGCGAGTCCGGAGGAGAAGTAGATGCTATATATATATATATATATAGGCCAAACTTCTTATCCACACTCCCGGATTTAAGAAAAAAATGGGGTTTTTTTGTGTTGCAATTTTTTTTTGGAAAATCCGATCCTTCCAATGTGTTTAGAAGGTGTTTTCAAGGGTCCACGCGGAAAATCTTTAAAAAAAAATACCGGGAAGGGCTTGATCAAGCAGTTTTTCGCAAAAACTGTATTTATATATTTTTGCGAAAACTGCTTGGATCAAGCCCTTCCCGGTGTTTTTTTTTGAAGATTTTCCGCGAGGACCCTTGAAAACACCTTCTGAACACATTGGACGGATCGGATCGTCAAAAAAAAATTTGGATAAAAAGTCCGGAAATGAAAAGTCCGGATAGGAAGTGGAACCTATATATATATATATATATGTATATCCAGTCAGGGATAGTTCCAGTCCGGGATTGTCCGGACGAAGGCCTTCCCGAACATATTTTGATGATCCGAACCGTCCAATGTGTTTAAAACTTGTTTTTAAGGGTCCGTATGAGAAATCATAAAAAAAAAAAAAGACCGGGAAGGGCTTCATCCGAGTAGTTTTTGATAAAACTGTATTTAATCGAAAACTACTCGGATGAAGCCCTTCTCGGTCTTTTTTTTATGATTTCTCGTAGGGACCCTTAAAAACACGTTTTAAACACATTGGACGGTTCGGATTATCAAAAATTGATCAGGAAATGAAAGGTGTGGACTTTAAGAGTAGTGGACTAGAACATTGGTGTATATATATATATATAAGGGACCCTTATTTAAGTTAAAATGCGGACCTATGCTTTTTGGACCAAATTTCGACGATCCGAACTGCTCAATGTTTTTAAAACGTGTTCTTAAGGGCCTGCGTGGGAAATCTAAAAAAAAAAAAAGAAAAAAAGAGGGGAAGGGCTTGATCCGAACAGTTTTTGATAAAAACTATATATGTTCTTGAGTTCTTCAAAGTGCTTGATCCAGAATCCTTGAAGAGTTCTTGAGTTCTTCAAAGTGCTTGATTTCTTCAAGAGTTCTTCAAAGTTCTTGAGTTCTTCAAAGTGCTTGATTTCTTGAAGAGTTCTTGAGTTCTTCAAATGTGCTTGATTTCTTGAAGAGTATTTTAGAGCTCTTGTAGAATCCCAAGCCAAAGTCTGAACTTTTTTTCTCCTCCATATGAGCCTCTATTTATAGGCCAAAGAAGAGGGGTACTAAGTATGACAAGATTTGTAATTGATTTGATTTGATTACAAATCAGGATGATTTGATTATCAATCAAGAAGATTGATTGGATCTCCTTTCTTAAAAGAAGATTTTGACTTCTTTTATTTAGAGAATTATTTTAACCTAAAAAGAGAAATAATATATATATATATTATTTAACTCTCTTTTTTAGGATTTTCCTTGAAAAGGGCCTATATATTTGGGCCAGCCCACTTGGCTAATTAAAATAGCCCACCGTATTTTGGTCTTCATTGTCTCTCAATGGATTGAGCCCATAAATTTAATGGACCCAATATTTATTTGAAATTCTTGACCAACAGTTTGACTTTAATTAATCAAGATAATTTATGAATCTTAATTAATCGGACAGCGTTTAAGACATGCCGAAATTTTAGTGTCTACATGTGCTCCCACCTGAATTACTCTCAGGTTCACAATACATGTGAGATGCTATCAACTTTTATGAAGTCAGTCTATATAAGTCTTTGTCATGACTTTAATCGGGCTCAGGACTGTACCAAGGTATTTTGGTGCCGTAGGCCCAATGGTCAAGTTGTGCCCTATTTATTTTTACAATTAAAGAACAATAGTGGATTAATTCGTCTATATTAATATTTTAGTCTATATTGAACAATAAATATACTTTGGTTCCAGCGGTATCGAAGTCTCCTTTGGTCCAATACATGTTCAATATATAGTAGCTTCAAATTTCTATAGTTGAATATTTTTTGACAAATAAACACTTAAAAGAAGAAAGTGTTAAGACAAGATTCGAACTCAGATTAAAAAACTTCACTTAAAACAAAATAATTCAAAAAGTCCGTTTGGGACAGAATGCATTCACCTTACCATTGGACCAAGTAAAGCATATCTATATATTGCAGAAATAAATATTTATGGCCAGTCCTGATCGGTATTGGGCAAAAAATCCAAGGCCTGAGCGTCCTGAGCTTGCCTAAGGTTGAGCAATTCGGGGTCTATTCTAGTGGATAGTGGATTCGTGAGATTGGGTTTGCATGGACTAGTCGAGATGCGCATAAGTTGGTCAAAACATCTTAAATTATAGAAAAAGGAACTGATTGTGATCAGGACCGGCCATGAGATTTCTGAGAACCTAGGCGAGCTTAAAAACAGAGTCCCTAAATAGTATTTCTCAAAATTGTCAGTATAGTAGAGGTAAAAAAAAAACAGGTTTGTTTCACATTCACCTGTTTCAATTAAAAATTTGGTGGTAAAAATTCGAACCAAGTTATTCGCTGGTTGAGTTACCAGTTCTTGAGAAGATGTTAGAATTGGGAAGAAATCAATAGTGGCAATTTGTTAAGGAACTTGAGTCCCACATTGCTTGGGTGGGGAATGGGTGATCACTTTATAACATTTGGGACCTCTCCACTCATTGCCAATTGATTTTGAGATGAATATAAAGTTTCCACGGCAATGGTAACAACTCCTATAGCAACCCATTTAAATACTCATGATGGGCCTTTATTTTTTGAACCATTGGTAGCAAACCATTTATTGGTCATTATTCACCCATATCCAATTATCAGAGTGATTCTATGGCATCTCTATTTAAGTATTTATTGGTTATTTTTTGGAACCATTGGTAGGAAACCCTAGTTTCTTTTCTTGTTCATTTGAAAATTATGAGAACTAATGGTAGCAGTCCATTAAAGTTTGAAAAAATATACTAGTAGATGATAGAAAGGGAAAAAAAGAACAAAAAATGAGTTTCGAAGGGCATTTTTGCATTTGAAGAACACAAGTTGATACTCTTAGTGAGTTAATAACAGAAGTGTTGTTTGAAAATCAAGAGAAGGCATCAAGGCAGTTATATTTTAGAAACCTCGAGCAATGTCTCTGCATTTGTTGGAAAGCTTAGGGGACGCCACTCAATTAACAAATATTTATTACCACTAACTTCAATCATTCTTTTTAATTACCACTAACTCCATTAAGGTCAATCACTCTTTTTTGGGTTTAGGCACTTAGGGTGCACTTTCCTATTATAGGGTTTTAGTGGTTTAGGCACTTTCATATGGTACCCTAGTATTTTATGCACTTTCATAGGGTACCCTAGGATTTAGGTTTATGCACTTTCATAGGGTACCCTAGGGTTTAGGTTTAGGCACTTTCAAAGGATACCCTAGGGTTTAGGTGGGGTGGGTAGAGAGAGAGAGAGAGAGAGAGAGAGAGAGAGAGAGAGAGAGAGAGAGAGGTCAACGAAATCCTCTGAACGGACTGACGCACACATGGGACTGAAAGGGACTGACGCGTCTCTGTCTAAAAGGGACTGACACACATGGGGAATAAGGAGTGATCGGTGCTTTTTGGTTTTTCACGTGGAGCGCGCGGTACAGCTCTCCACAAAAGTGGAGCGGCTGGTAAAAAGCTCATTCTCAAACATAGATTTGCAATTCGCCTTTTTGGCCAAAAAAATACTCCCTCCTTCACAAACTGGATGTCCAAAATCATTATTCATGCTTCTCAAAAAATTATCTATATGACATAATTTATAACACTTTTTATGATTTTAACGACTTTGTTTAACAAAATTAAGTGGGATTTATAAAACAAGATCCATATTGCGTATGTAGTACATTAAATATAAATGATTTTTTGAGACATCTGAATAGTAGTTTTGGACATCTAATTTAGAACGGAGGGATCGAGTCTAATTTAGAACGGAGGGATCGAGTAGTAAAAGTATCACGTTGCTTCAACTATCTAATGAAAATGAACTTTAATGAATAATAGACCAATCAATTCTTACAAAACAGTGCAAATTATCCAACTAGGGCAAACACCACCATCCAAGTCATTAATAAACATCCCCTATTAATATGACCGAGGGGAGTGAAAATTTTGTTCTGGAAATGTTTTCCAAGTGTGAACCAAACACCAGAAAACAAAAGTAAAAAAAATAATTTTTAGCAAAGTTATTTTACATTGTAAAATATCTTACGTCAAAATAAACGGAGCCTTAAAGTGTAGCAAATTACAATGGGTTGTAAAAAATAAAAATGTTAACGAGTGTTTTCGGCATAAACTATTTTTTTAAAAGATAATGGATGATGTTGATGTTTAGGCTAAGTTTGTGCAATGGAGTGTCTTTGTCCTAATTTTATTAAGATTTTTTCCGTACAATATTCGTCTTATATGAAATTTGATTGATTTTTGCCTAAAAATAAGTGAGTTATTGGTTCGTTTGGATGAGGAGAATTTAAAACATTTAAAAATTTAAAAAAAAGTAAAGCAGAGACCAAAAAAAGTTCGTTAAATTGTTATCATCTTTGCCTTTAGTGAACTATTTCTATCATGGTTATATTATATTTTTGGATTCCCATATCCTTTCGCTTTTTGCCTGAGTGGTTTGTTCTTATGTTGTCTTATATATCTACGCATTTGTCTTTCCTCAACAAAAAATATAAAAAACAAAGAAGCTAATAATGTGCAAAAATTTGATGCAAAGACTCAGTGAACTTTCAAATAAGACAAAAAAATTTATAGAACATAATGCAATAATAAAATTATACTCCTACCAAACTTCCCCAAGTGATCATTTTTTTTTTAAGTTTCCTGTCCACTTGTTCGGAATTAATCATTTGAGAAAATTTGGAAAAATAGTAAAGTAGATACCAAAATAAATAGTCCATACTAAATGAACAAAAGATGGTAACAGACAATGCAAAATTTCTTTTCCAAAACTCTTTTTTGTTTCACGGAAAATTGTTTTAATTGGTGAGAACAATCTAAAAAGTATTCCCTCCGTCCCTAAATAGGTGTCTCATACAAAAAGACGTGTAATTTCAAAAAAAAAAAAAAATTGTTTCTGTGCATAATATTTCAATTTCTTTGCACCAAACTAAAGAACTAATACAGGACACTTTTAAGGGATAGAGGGACTAAAAAATTTACCTTCAGAAGCTAAAAATATATTTAATAGAAGACAAAATTCTAAATCTATATTTTTTGGACTTTTGTTGACTTTTTTAATTATCTCAACTTCACTTCATTTAATTACTCCCTCCGTCGCCTAGTCAAAAAAAAAAAAAAAACTCCCTCCATCTCTTTTTAAGTGTGTTATTTCGTAAATCCAATTGGTTAGCCCAAACAAACATTAAATCTACGGTTATGAATTCTAATTTGTGATTGTTATGCTTAATTAATTTATGTTTGCAGTATTATGCTATAAAAAATAAATGGACTTGTTGAACAGACATTGGAAACAAAATTTTATTTGGATGGGCTCGGAAATATTAAAATGAAGCCCGGTTATTAATGGACCGGGCTTCGGCATGCACAAATCTCTTTATTATCTTGTATAACTGCAGAGCCGATAAATCTACGTATACCGAAAATTCAGCTCAATTGGATATATATATAACTTGTTGATCCAAACTTCAAGTTTTCATTTAGAACTTATGATCATGAATTCTTAAATGAAAACTTGAAGTTTGGATTAACAAGTTACATATATCCAATTGAGTTGAACTTTTGCAAGAACCTTCGAAAAATTATTTTAAAATTATTGAACAGTTTGGATTATTCACGTGGGACCCAAAAGTGAGCCCCGCGTGCCGATGTGCTCAACTCCTTCTGTACTCCTAGTCGGGTCCAATATTTTAAGGCCCTTATAGATAGGTACAATTATTTTTTGTTTAAGCCTATTACACATTAAAATAGGCCCAAATATTTAAGTCCCTTATATGCACCCAGCCCGGCCCAACATTTATCCCTAAATTTATTGTCCCAAACCCAGCCCTGCCCTGCCCAAATTTATAGTGACGGAAACAAAAGAATCAGGAACGAAAGAGCAATCTGACCTCGAGTGGAATTCTGAATCAAGGTTTAAAACAAATCGATGATTTTCTTTATTAGTATTACCGCCTTGGATCATTCAACAAACTGTTCATAGGAGTATAATGGTATTTGTTTTGTCTTTATAATCAGGAAAATGGGAAAGAAATCAAAGAAGAAAATGACGGCTGTAGTCAAGAACAAGAAGCAGACCCGCCGTGACAAAGTACCAATCGAGTGCAGCACATGTGGCCAGAGTTTCCCAGGGATGGATCTAGCATACGAACACCGTAATAAGGTAGTTTCATTCAACACTTGAAAAAAGTCTATATCCTCGGGTGATTATAGACTTTTTTCAACCCTTGATTAAAATCTCCTCCCCTCTTTTCCCATCTTGATATTCTATCTTTTGTAAAGATCTCACTAATAAATGTTTTTGCCGACCAAAAAAAAAATCTGTACACGAGTAATTACTTTTCAATGTGAGGACATTTACCCCCTGAAATTAAGGAAAAGAAATTTGGGTTTACTTTTCTTGTTGGGAAAGCAAGGCAATGTAAAGAATTCAGTACTTAAATTTATATATTGCCCAAACAGTAATTTATTCTGCCCTGCCCATTTAGAATCAAAACTAGGGCTAAAACCGGTTCGATTTGCGGCCATATTTGTTGAACCGAAAAAAGTCAGTTCGGGCGTAGCACTGAACCGTAACCGGTTATCTAGACCTCGGTTCGGTTCGATTCGGTTCATGTTGGGCTAGCCTCATCAAGCTTCACCTTTAGCTTCAAAACGGTCACCAATCACCACTTGTTGCTCTTATCACAACCAGCTTCACAGATTCTTTCTTCTTGTCCCATATTCTGCCACAGAACTGCAACAGGAGAAGAATTACATTTCAAGCCAAGTATTGAACCTACAACAATCAGTACAATAAATGGATCAAGAGCTTAAACTTGGAATTAAAACAATCAATACAATAGATCAATCCTTAGAATTAGCACAACCTTTTCTGTTTCAGTACGGTGACTGTGTGTGCAAGAGAGAGAGAGAGAGAGAGAGAGAGAGAGAGGGAGACTACCGCCGCGATTTCAGTCGAGGTCTCGACTCGAGCGAGATTTCTTTCTGATGAGTTACTGATCAAGATTTCTACAGTTGGGTTAGGGTTTAGTTTATCCGATCTCGACAAAGGAGAGGGAGGGAGGGAGGGAGAGAGAGAGAGGCGTTGCCTCGATGGCTCGATCGTCTTGGGTCGCCGCAGAGATGAGAGAGATTAATTTTAGGGTCAGAAGGGTTGGGGATGGGGCAGCTGAAGATATCTGAGTATTTATATTTTAGGTAATAAAGATAAAATATGTACTCCATAATATATAAAAACCGGTTTGGTTCGGTTTGAACTGGCAACTAAATATACGAAACCGAGAATCGAACCGGTTTTCATTTTTCATAAAATCTAAGAACCGGGATATTTGCGACTAGCTCGAGACTTGGTTCGTTTATTATAGAGCCGAGGTCAAATAGAATGTTTGGCTTATTCAGTAAACAAACTGAGCTCGAAGTAGCTGTTACTTAGCTTGTGGTGTACATAATCTCACCTCTTATATAAAGACTTGTCTAGTTCTTAACTACTAATTGAGCTCAACTCGAGGTTTGGACTCAATTCGAGCTCGAGGCAAGCTTACTGAATTTTGAACGAGCCAAGCTGGAACGCACAAAGCACAGTTCAGCTCACCAGTCGCAAAATAGCTCTTCATAATTAGAGGACGGATTTGGGGCCCTGCCGTGCGGGTGGTGCACGGCACCGTGCTGTGCAGGCATCCGATCATCCATTGCCAAAATGAACGGCTCGGATTTAATCCAAGCAATGGATGGCTCACAACTCCTCAATGCAAAATAGGAATGTAAGCTATGGTTTTTGATGCTGAAATTCTCTCCTATTGGTTATTGGTACTCAATGTAAAGAGCGAGATAAGGAGTCCAGCCACAACCCCTATGAGCATATCCAGTTGAAAGGAGTAAGGCAATGTTAGCAGGACTTGTGCTACCAGTAGTAATTTGACCAAAATTGAGAGAGAGAGAGAGAGAGAGAGAGAGAGAGAGAGAGAGAGAGAAGGAATACTGATTGATGTAGGGGATTCCAGTGATTAACAAACATAGGACGCAGGCTGCAAGCAAGAGTAGGACTGGGATCTTCACTTTGTGGACAATGTTCCAGATGAGTTGGATCAAAACTGGGAAGAAGAACAACTATGGGGTGGTCAAGGATGCTTTCATCCTATGTAAGTGAAGCAAGCAGTAGATCGGGAAATAGATTTGGATTTGTAAGGTATGATTGTCCTGTATCTGCGGACATAGCAATTTCTAAGGTGAATACGCTATGGACGAAGGAGAGGGAGAGGGAGACTACCGCCACGGTTTCAGTCGAGGTCTCGACTCGATTTAGATTTCTTTATGATGAGTTATTGATCAAGATTTCTACAGTTGGGTTAGGGTTTAGTTTACCCGATCTCGACAAGCGAGGGAGGGAGGGAGGGAAGGAGGGACGAGAAAGATTAATTTTAGGGTCAGAAGGGTTGGGGATGGGGCGGCTGAAGACGTCTGAGTATTTATATTTTAGGTAATAAAGATAAAATGTGTATAATATATAAAACCGGTTTGGTTCGGTTTGAACCGACAACTAATAACTAAACCGAGAACCGAACCGGTTTTCATTTTTCATAAAATCTAAGAACCAAACCGAACCGAACCGGTTTTTGTGGGGGGAAAAATCGGTTCCAACCGGTTCACTGGTTCGGTTCAGTTTTCCCCTTTTTTTCCCAGCCCTAATCAAAACTGTACAACAATACCTAAACTACCCCCAAGAGTGCAACTCAATCCAATTCAAACTGAGGGGAATTGTCTGGAATGACAAAAATGTGGCAAGCCACATTCCTTCTTAATGATATGTACAGGTTTTAGATATATCTTCTCCTAGCTGATCCAAAAGAAAAACAAAAAGCGCCTCGATGTTGTGTTTTGTTTTGGGTATTATTTAGGTATTTAAAGATTGAGATTCTTAAACCTTGAAATTTGAAAATCTTATTGTTCATGATGTGGCCCCCTCGTGTATGAATTCCTAGTTCCATCCCTGTGCATAGAGCCCCACACAAACCGAGATATTTGTGAGTAGCTCGAGACTTGGTTCGTTTATTATAGAGCCGAGGTCAAATAGAATTTTTGGCTGATTCAGTAAACAAACGGAGCTCGAAGTAGCTGTTCTTCCATGGAGAGAGAGAGAGAGAGAGAGGGCTCTTGATAGCTTTCTTTCATGGAGAGAGAGACGGTAGGAAAGGGTGTGGGAGAGAGATGGCTGGAGAGGATGAGAGGAGATAAGAAGGGTAGGGCAAAGGGCTTTTCTGTTCTAGCCTTACATAAACAGAACGGTAGATTCGCGGACAGGTCCGACTGATTCCGAAGTAAAAAAGGAGTTTAAAGAGTGGTTGGATTTACTTTTCAGTAAACCCCCTCAAACTATGCCCATTTTCTAACTTGCCCCCTCAATGTAGTATAAAAACACTTATTCCCTTAACCTACTTGAGATTTTGCACTTGCCAGCTTCTATTTGGAGTCTGTTTAGAGTTTTAAACGGACAGTAGCACGAGTGTGAGCAAAAGTTAGAAGAAATATGCCCCTTGTTTTCAGTTCCAAAAAATGCATTTGTTTTTCGATTTCTACAAGATTGAAGCATCCAAATAACACGTCGCCCTCTATTGTTGTCTATGAAACACATCCTCCGCTTTTTCCATGGAAAAAAACCTCACCTTGTTTCCAACTGAAAAAAAAGAAAGAAAAAAAAACACTACCAATGGAATCCAATCGCGAAACCCTCACGGCCTCACCTTATAACCACCAATGGAATCCAAACATTTTTCTTTTTACCTCTCCCTGCTACAGTCCAAGGTTAATCTCCCCATTGAAGATGACGATTACATTCTTCCACAGCGGGAATTGTTTTATAGTTGAGCCAATTTTGGGTCTACAATTTTAATGAGATATACATCGTACTGTCCAATTACCAATAGCCTTATTGTGGTTCTTCGTATAGAAAAATTTCTGGGTCCGTACCAAAATGCAAAAAGTGTAGGTAAAAGAAAATAAAATAAAAATCTTCTACCTAGCCCGAACTCAGTCTCCAATCCTTTCTCCAATAAAATTTCATCATATTGTCTGCCATAGTCACGAACCATTACCCATATTTGGGATTTACATATTTTTCATTTGTGCATCATTGCTGTGATTACCACAGCATTTTGTGCAATAACAGGGCTGCAACTCTCTTGGAAATTCATGAAACCAAATAGACATGACATCCCATGATCACCTAACGTAGGAGAATGTGTACTTACTAGTTTTTTCATCATTAATGGACTTACATTTGGTGAGACTTCATATTAGCGAATTTATTTTTAAAAATCAGCGATCTCTCTATACTCTTAAGAGTCTGGAGGAAATGTGTACCAACTTTATGAGCTATATACTGACCACACAAACTCAAAACCTATGCTACATATTGCACTAAAGACAAAAATAATCCAAATTTGGGTGGTTTAATGGATTTTTTGTCTTCATTCACAAAATTTTAAATTGGTTAATAATTATATACTCTTTAGATTCCTCTCATCGAGACGAATCAAGAAACCACAAAAAGTCGACACAAAACTAACAAATGCAAAAAAAAATTGATTAAGGGCAAAAAAAAAAAAACATTCACCTTGGATTTTTTACCCAAATCATGCCTCAGTTTGTCTCTGAAGAATCGAAGTAGACTCTCATTCCCCAGCCTTACACAAAGATTCCCTACAGGTAAGACGCAACAAATATTTCAACCCACAAAAAAGGAGAAAACAGAGTAACAAAATGCCACAAAGTTCAATTTGGCATGTTCAGTTTCCAACTTTTGGCAAAAAAAAAATCCACGGAATTTTTTCTTTCTTTCAGCCATATAAAAGTACTCACAAATCACAATCAGTTAAAGTTGGAGTGGAAAAATCTAATGACTCGAGCGATCAAAAGATTAGTTCCGGTAATCATCAATTTTACAGCCAAAATAACAGAGCGAGACAGAGAGGCAATCAAACTATCAAATTGATAAATAAAAATTTTCAGATTTTTCAAACTGAAAGACAAGAATTACAATGACTCCGACAACAAGAATTCCATGAGTACGACACTTGATCTGATTCCAAAAATTAACAAGGACAAAGGGATAAAAATCTTAATAGAGAAAAAAGAAGTCAAAGAATTTGATTGGACTGACCTGATGTTTATACGTCTGATTTGGAATAATAAACGGATGAGCCTGTACTCATTAGCGAGCGAGGAAGATATCAGATCTACACACACATAACGCACAACACAAGAGCGTCAACAAATAAATTTTGGATCGAATCTTTAAAAACTCTTAACCAATAATATGAAAGAAAAACGAACCTTTTCATTGCCTTATTCCATGGAGACAGAGACACGGCTTCCACATAGCTTTCTCCAACAGAGAGAGAGAGAGAGAGAGAGAGAGATTATCTGTATGTGAGAGGAAATTTTTACCGGCCTGAGACGAGATCTATTTTTCTGACAGATCAATACAATATAGCTATGTGGCGAGAGAGGCTTTCTTCGATGAGAGAGAGAGAGGGAGAGAGATGAGGCTTTCTTCGATGAGAGAGAGAGAGAGAGAGAGAGATGAGGCTTTCTTCGATGAGAGAGAGAGAGGCTTTCTTCGATGAGAGAGAGAGAGAGAGAGAGAGATGAGGCTTTCTTCGATGAGAGAGAGAGAGAGAGAGAGATGAGGCTTTCTTCGATGAGAGAGAGAGAGAGAGAGAGAGAGATGAGGCTTTCTTCGATGAGAGAGAGAGAGAGAGAGAGAGAGAGAGAGATGAGGCTTTCTTCGATGAGAGAGAGAGAGAGAGAGAGAGAGAGAGAGAGATGAGGCTTTCTTCGATGAGAGAGAGAGAGAGAGAGAGAGAGAGAGATGAGGCTTTCTTCGATGAGAGAGAGAGAGAGAGAGAGAGAGATGAGGCTTTCTTCGATGAGAGAGAGAGAGAGACGGCTGGAGAAGATGAGGAGTTCTGTTCGATGGAGAGAGATGAGAAGAGATAAAAAGGGCTCTAAACTCTAAAATAACGAATCTGCCCCTCTGACTGGGTCTGATCTGACTCACAAAACTAAAAAGAGTTGTTGGATTTTACTTAAACTCATGGACGTAAAAAAAGAGTTAAACAAGAGTGGTTGGATTTTACTTAAAACTCATGGACGGCTGAGATCTTCCCTCCTACAACCTAAAAAGAAGTGCACTGTCCAAACTCTCTCTCTCTCTCTCTCTGTTTTCACCGCACTATATAAAAGGAAAGCTTCAAACAAAAAAGAACCCATCAAAGGAAAGCTCGACGATTGTCTGATTTACAGCAGGTAAGTAAGAACCCATCGATGAGTCTTCAAGTATTCTTCTTCTTCTGTTTATCTGTGGTTAGGGTTTGTGGATTTGATGTTCCAATTGGATGATAAAATTTGGGGCTTTTCTGTTCTCTCTGTTTTGTTTTTATGCGAAAAAAAAAGACACAGCCAGCGTTCCAACCGACCAAAACCATACAAAGCGAGTCAAGTTTTTGGTTTTAAATGTTTATTTAGGCGTAGGTAGGTCTAATTCGATGTTCGAACTGAAGACTAAGTGTGCGGCTCTTTTGTTTTAATTGTTCGAGTGTGGGTATTGGTGATTTGATTTCGGGTTCAAAATTTGAGGCTTTTTTTTTAAAAAATTTAAATGTTTATGCTTGCGTAATGATAGTTTGATTCAGTCTTCAACCAAACTTGAAGACAAAGGTTGGGCCTTTTTTGGTCATCAACGTTTATGCATGCGTACTGATGCTTTGATTGCATGTTATTGTATGGGTTCGACAGTATCGAAATATAATCAAGCTTTTCCAAACTTAGGGTGACAGGGTGAGGACTGAGGTCCCCCGTGTTTTTTTTATTGAAAGCTGGTGTTGAAATTGGACGTTCTATTAACTTGTGGTACTGAGTACATGTTTTGTGAATTTGGTGTATAGAATGCCGAACTTGTGTTTTTCTTCTTCTTCAAAAGATAATTCAATTGATTGGTGGAATAAGATTTCATACCATCATGGTGCGTAAGATTTCATACCTATTATAACTAATGTGTAACACACTTGGCTTTGGGATGGTTTTTTGGCCAGGTTTTTTGGTTAAAATAGCACAAGCATGCATTCTATATGAAACAGCACAAAAATGTCACCTAAAGTATTCTAATCAAAGTTTTTTCTAGCCAGATTCTTTTTGGTAAAGCCAGAAGGCAAAAATCTTGACCAGAATTATATTTTTCGGAAAACTTTGCTCTTATCCTTAGTTTTTTGGGCCAAAGGGGAAAAGGAAAAAAAAGAAAGGCTTTTTACTGGAAGCTTGCCAAGCGAATTGTTGAGATTATCTTGCATCGTCTCGAGTCTTGATATCGCCTACCTTTTATCACATGTTTTGACATTGGTATTTTCGTTTTGGTGCAAGCAATATAGTAGTTCATATCCCATTCTATCTTCTTTTTTGGAGTTGCTTATCCTATTGTATCCTATCTTATCTTACATATATATAGAAGAGAGAGTTGTGGAGAAGCTTTTGTTTTGTTTAGATGCTTAAATTTACTCTCTTTATCTTTGAAATTATAGACTTGTTCACTTTTACCCTTACATTTCTATTTTCACCCAGTTTGCAGCTTAGCTTTATTTTATGTTTTTTTTACTGCTTTCTTCTGATTTAAACAAATTAATCAACTTCTCCTTTACTTCTTGATTTTCCGGAGTCACTCGAATTGGTAACTTTTCATGTTTCCATATGGAATCTAACATCCTAGTGCCTCAATAGTTACAAGTGGATGATTTGGGCTTTTTTAAAGTTGAGGGTTTGAATGTGCATCAAAAATTTTGTTTGGGGGTTGATTTTTGAAATTGTTACGGCTGTGATGGCATGTCAATCGAGTGATATTGATGGGCAAAAGGTAATAAGAAGGATATCAAATAGAGAAGATGGAGGTGGGTTAGGATTAGACAGACAAGTAACTCAAATTTGGTCAGTATTCTTATTATTTTAGTTCATCAGAACTAGGAATGCTTTGATAGTAAAAATTAAAGAGTTCGATAATCCTCTTTTTGTCTCTTTTGATGAAATTGCTTCTATGTAGCTAAAAACACTCAAGTGA
Source organism: Vaccinium vitis-idaea (assembly GCA_963854785.1). Classification (NCBI taxonomy): domain Eukaryota; kingdom Viridiplantae; phylum Streptophyta; class Magnoliopsida; order Ericales; family Ericaceae; genus Vaccinium; species Vaccinium vitis-idaea. The sequence continues at coordinate 15,618,711 of OY978225.1, read as the reverse complement.
AATGGATGAAATTATTGATGAAATTGATGAAATTGCTTCTATGTAGCTAAAAACACTCAAGTGAAATGGATGAAATTATTGATGAAATTGCTTCTATGTAGCTAAAAACACTCAAGTGAAATAGGATTATGTAAATATAATACACAGGTTGCGTTTGTTTTTTTTTTTTTTTGTTTATAGCTATTCTTAACAAAGACGAAACATAAGTTGCTGATAAAAAACGTAAATTTATATTACAACTGTTTGTTCACCATTGCTATGAATACTTCATTTAGTGTAAGGAAGTTCATGGATATGCAAACTTATGTACGCCATTTTCGTTTTGCATTGTTGAATAGAGATAAAAACAAGACAGTGATGGGGGCAACAGAGGATGACAAAAGACTTTTGATGTCCCGCCCTCCTCTTGCAGCTCGAGAATATCCTTGGCTTTTAATTGTTCACGGGAAGCATATGCAACTGCAGACCTTCTACAGCATATCAGAAGACTGTTGCTATGTCAGAAAAATCCCTCAACTGTGCAATAAAATGTTATGCTATTCTGGTGCCAGTGGATGGTTGGTACTGGAGGGCCGCTACTCTGACGAATGTTCCCTTTTCAATCTCGTATCCATGGAGGAAATTCAACTCCCAGAACGCGAATCTGAGTATGACGAATGTGTTTTGACTTCACCCCCAAGTGATCAGAATTGTCGGGTTGTATTCACTAGCAACAAAAATCATTCTCTCGTGTTCTGTCGGCCTGGAGATAGTGAATTTGTTGAACAAAGTTTGGAAGATGGAGACTATTTGAGCTGTTCAACTGCCTTTGAAGGAAAGTTTTATGGCCTTCGACAAGACAAAACTTTGGTGGTTCTCGATTTTAGTGCTCCAAAACCTCAATTTAGGCAAATAATAAGTGGGTTATTAAGTAACCCGTGCCCCCCAGATATCATGAGGTCTCAAACTTACATTTTCGAATCTTGTGGGGAGCTCCTGCTAGTGCTAAAGATGTTACATGGGTTGTTTCTCGAAGAGGTGTTTGGGTTCTTAATCTATCGAGCAGACTTCTCCGCGAGCACATGGTCTGAGGTGAAAAGCATGAGCGAAGAAATGGCAATTTTTCTCGATTCACATGATGCAATGTCTATTTCGGCAACAAAGTACAACGGGATAAGAGGGAACTCTATCTACTTCACTAGAGGCAAGGATAGATGTCTTTATGTCTACGACTTGGAATACCAAAGGATTTCAATTTCTCTGCCTTCTCCTACTGTAAGTCGCTCTGGTTCAGCACTCCATTGGGTTGAGGCGAACTGAAACCCAATAATTGGTTTTAATTTGATGTGCTGTAAAAAAGGTTCTTAAAATATCAAACACCAGATAGCTATTAGTGCTTCCTATTTAGTTGCTAGGAATAGGGTTTAACATTTAAATTAAATCATTTCCTTGTTTGGTGAATCTATTGATTCTATAGTCAGTAGCATTGTTCTTGATTTAACGTGAACAATACGCTTTTTGTTTTATGTTGAGATATATATCTATTTAAGGCATACAGATTTTCTCCTTAGGTCGTGGAAATCGATTAGTGAGCTACTAGTTAGTGTGACTAGGGAAAGGGGAAGGGGGAGGCTGGGTCTCGAACTACACCAGATGCATTTGAGCTAGGATGCAGCGACACCTCTAAGGGTACCCGTATCGCATGTCCGGACAAGGGGACACGGCGGGAAATGAGTCCGGACACGCCATGTGGAGGGGGACACGGCTTAGTTACTTTTTTAGACGGGGACACGGGGACACGGCAGGGGCCTAATTGAAATTTTTTAAAACTTTATGGGGTAAATGTATAATTAATCAAAACTTCTGGGGAAAAATGTAATTTACCAAAATATATATATTCTCTTACTGTCTCTGTTCTAGTCGATCAACAGAGTTCAAAAAACAGAAACCTCTATCAGTAATGTGAAGCTTTTCGAAGAAGAGGTATGTCTCTCTCTCTCTCTCTCTCTTATATACATCCAAGATCCAACAATGTCCCTTCTTCTTACTATTTGTTTCCTGAAAATACATCATAAAATCCAGTAGTTTAATTCTGATTTTCTTAAAAAAAATAAATAAATATAGACGTGGCGTGTCCCCCGCCGTGTCCGTATCCCCATTTTCGTAGGATTGCCGTGTCCCCGTGTCCGTGCATCATAGCATGTGAGTATTAGCCCGCCGACTCGTAGGCTGGCACTCACTTGCAGGTGTACAGATATCATTGTTTGTCCACTACTTCCCTTAAGAGAAGAAAAGTTCTTATGCAGAGGCTCACTTTTATCAAGCACATATACGTACGTACGCAAGGCAAATAATAGTTAGCTTAAATTTGAAGGTTCTTTTAGACTCTAATACTGCACCAAAACCTTCAAACACTATGCCATCCTTCTGGTACTTTCTCTCTTTTCAAATTTAAATTATGATTAACATAGTTCAAACATCAAAAGAATATATTTTCAGTTTCTTTCCCAATGTTTTTGCTTCATTACCATTTTCTATTACCCATAATAATAGCAAATGAATTTACAGTTTCTTTCCCATTGTTTTTGGTTTATTACCATTTTCTATTACCAATAATAATAGCAAATGAATTTATGGGGTTTGTACTTGATAGTGTTGCTATCACTGCCTTTACTTGAGGACTGTGTATAGTGGGACTAGTCATTGATGCCATGCGTGAGGATATTTAGGGAGATGTTGAGAATATATGTGATAACCCTGAAGGTAGTCCCCCATGGGTGGGCAACCAAAGGGTCAACGTCGGGTCAATGGATATATAAGGGTACGTTCACAAGCTACACGTTACATTTGAGCTTTTGAAGTCGCGTGGCAAGGCTGAAGGATTACTACGTTTAAAATGATAATTGAAGGTTTTTAATATAAATGGGGGATGGTGAAATGGGTTTGAAGTCGCTATAAGGAAATGTAGGGTGACGGGCAACTGATTGTTGTTGTAACCTGTAATGTGCTTATGAATGGGCTGTGCAAACAAGGCAAATGAAAAATGCTCAGACTGGATGAGGGTTGGGTTTGAAGTCGTTATTCGGTTGTTTTTCTTAATTTTGTTCCTTGTTGAGAGTAAAGGTTGAAATAAACTTGCAAAACCTCGTATGAAAACCATGACGTGCCTAACTTTTTTAATGTTAAGTCCTAACCAAGGTTGCAGAAACCCATGAAATAATAATATTGTTAATTTTTTTCCAATAATTAATAATCAATGAAATAATAATAAATTTTTTTTTTTTGGCAATAATTAAGTACTCCTAATTGATGGGTCTAAGTGGGAAGCGGTCAGCGGTGGGACCATATGTGGTAGGAGTGTGTGGAGGAAATTTTTTTTTTTTTCTTTGATGACGAATGAACCACTTCATAGGAGGGCCACTATTTGGACCCGAAGAGTGTAATTGTAAACCTCCAGATGAGCCGAACCAACGACCACCGTCCCGACCCACTAGGTAGGTAATTCACGATACTTGCCTTGGAGAGGAATCGAACTCTGCCTACTTTGAGAGCAAAGCCTGACACCTTCTGTTGGGACCCACGGGTGGTATTTGTGGAGGAACCTTTACTACAAAGAAGTTGCTCCCAGGTGACGTTTGAGAATAGAAGGGCATGTTTGGAAAATATGGGCCTCGGTACTTCCAAAGTTCCACCCAAAGCCCAAAAGCACCACGAACACCAGGTTGAACCCAAAACTGATGAACCAAATAAAAAGGAGGCCAAAACTGGGCCAACCAGTGACTGATTGATGAACAAGTTTCTGTCCATTCAACTACATTGGACTGGCTTGAGCCCATGAACCACAACGGGCCTACTCCCTTGTTAATCCAATTTGTTGTTTGTTCTTTTCTTTTATTTAAGTAAAATAGCCGAGTATGATTTTTGAAAATCTATCTACTATTAGAGCATCAATATCAGGGGCATCAAATCCCCTAAAAACTAAATTTGATGAGTCAAATGCAACAAAACTCCCCAAAATCAGGCTTAACAAATGTTTTACAAATTTGTCAAACTTGTAGCTTTGCTACAGTGGCGTTAGAGCATCAATATCAGGGGCATCAAATCCCCTGAAAACTAAATTTGATGAGTCAAATGCAACAAAACTTCCCAAAATCAGGCTTAACAAATGTTTTACAAATTTGTCAAACTTGTAGCTTTGCTACAGTGGCGCCACAATTTTGTTAATCTACTGTTGCACTCACTTTCTTTTCTTTTTCATTTTTGCGGTGCGGACAGAAGAGGGAGAGAGGGAGGAGAATAGCTTTTGAGGTACTTCTCTGACACAAAAACTCCTCCCCAGGCGGGAGTTAATATTTTAGGGGAAACTTTTTTTTTATTTATTTTATAGATTTGAGGAGAATAGTTTAATATAGTAAAGTTAGGATAGAGAGTCTGATTTTGGGAATTTTTGGAAAGTGACTTGCTAAATTTGTAAAAGGTGTTTTTATACTATTTCTTTAAGTTTACAAGTGTTGAACCCCTAAATTTAGCTGGTAATCTGTTGCCGACCCTATGGATTTAAGAGGCGAAATGAAACTATACTATTTCTTTAAGTTTATAAGTGTTGAACCCCTTAATTTTTTGGTAATCTGTGCCGACCCTATGGGTTTAAGAGGCGAAATGGAGGACTTTTATTGGATAATATTTACTGGTAATTGATATTCACACCCCCCAAATTGTTATCCACACCCCATTTTTGTCTTTTAGTGAAATTTTTACACATGAAAATTTCACTAAAAGACAAAAAAGGGGGTGTGGATAACAATTTGGGGGGTGTGGAAATCACTCCCCTATTTACTACCACAAGAACAATGTTGGTATATGTCTTGCAACATTTGTCATAAAATGACCTATCAGCTACTGGTACGACGTTCAATTGTGGAGGTTGTCAGCGGCACAACGTAACCGCGGTACCCTGGTAAATTTAAGCTCAATGTAACCGCGGTACCCTGGTAGATCAAGTTATTGTAATTTTCTTTCCTATAGTTGTTAAAAAAAAAAAAAAAGAAAGCACGCCTACTTTGGCTGCAAATTTGTGGGCTATGCCTCTAAATTTCAATAACAATAATCATATTTAAAAGATTGAAAATAACTGAGTTAGACGTGTCCACCGGATTGCCTCTTTCGAACTTCCTATATCTTTAAAAACCGGCTAATATGTTGTTATATTGAGTATTTGTCTTTCTTTACTATAGGAATAACTTGATCTACTAGAGAGATGGTCAGTTGAACAACCATCGAAGCCATCTTCCATGTGAAAGTAGCACAGCAGAAAAATTCCCTTCGACTAAATATTATCAACGTCGAGGATGTTGAGACTTGAGTGAGAGTGATTTGTAGATTTTGTGTAACTGAATCCTGTGGTAGAGATTTATACCTATAGTAGTTTTGTTGAATGCTTGGAATTTCATATGGACAGTGGTTACTTTGCTACGGTTAGTTTTTATCAAAAACGTTGAGGATGTTGAGTGATTTGCAAATTTTGGGTAACCGAATCATGTGGTAGAGATTTATAGCTATGGTAATTTTGTCGAATGCTTGGAATTTCACATGGACAGTGCTTACATTTTGCTATGGGTAGTTTTTATCAGTATAATTTACACAATTTACACATCACTGAACACGACCAACTTCAATGCACGTTGTTAGTTTTTTACCAGAATACTTTGCGCACATTGGACATCAACAGTATATGGCGACCAACCACGAGCACGTGCATCGCACGTGCCCGTCGTTAGTAATCATTAAAGCGGGTGGGGCTCATGGTAAAGAATTACACTCCAGTTTACTATTGACCAAGAAAAAGATAATTACGTAAATAGATTTTGTGTGTAAATACTTTCACTAAAATTATGATTTTCATGCTTGCCTCTTAATATGCCAAAAATGATTATAGTACATGCACCTCAACAATTTTTGGTATTTATAGCTAGGGAACTAGACTTGGAAATGGATCGTGGGCCTATTAAGTTAACAAAGATCATTGCGGAGTAAGAAACTGCTACAAAAAAATTAAGCTAGACAGAAGGTAGGAGAACAATCTTATAATTCTTGATGTCATGATCGTTGTAATTTGATCATTTTGGACTAATTAGTGACAATGGCTATGACTTTGAATCTCAAATATTAAATAAAATAAATTTATTCCTATCATTTCATGGATACTTCTTATCTCGGTGTTTGGTACAGATTTTTTAGAATGATTATGGATTGTGATTAGAGTGACTATGAAATATGATTTTGCATTCTGTAACTGTTTGGTGCACATTCTGAAAATGTATTTTTCCAGAATGTATTCTCAAAACACACATTAAGGAGCCACAAGCGGACTTTGATTATGGATTCTCTAATTTTGATGACTATTTTAACCTTTAACCCTTTAACAAACTACATAGATACCAATGGATATATATATATATATATATATATATATGCTACTACTATTCATATTATTTAGATAGATATGGGAAATGATTTTCACACCCCCCATTTTACAATTCACACTCCCTTTTTGTCTTTATCCACATGAATTTATAATATTGTCCTTTTTTAATACACCTTTTTTACACATGCAAGGGTAATATTGTAAATTCATGTGGATAAAGACAAAAAAGGGAGTGTTGATTGTAAAATAGGGGGTGTGAAAATCATTTCCCATAAATATTCATTAAAATATGGAAAATGATTTTCGCACCCCCCAAATTACTAACCACACCCCCCAAGGGGTGTGAAAATCAATTCTGAGTGATTTTTGCACCCCTCAAATTGATTATCGCACCCCCCAAAATTAACAATTTGGGAAGTGCCAAAATCACTCTAAATTGATTTTCGCACCCCCCAGGGGGGTGCGGTTAACAATTTGGGGGGTGCGAAAATCACTCCCCTAAAATATCATATACATATTTATACATTTATATGTGTATCTATACAATAAATACCTATTTATTTATATATGTTTTTTATTCTTTTTTTATATGCATTCATTCATTATTAGGTATTCATATACATAAACAACTATATTTACAAAATACTTGAATGTGCATCTATAGTCTATACGATAAATACATATATATTTATATAAGTGTTTTATCCATGTATTGATATGCATTCATTATTAGATATGTATATACCTACATAAACAACTATATTTACTCCGTACAAAATATGCATGGGTATATATGTTTCAAAACATATTTAAAAATTTCTGTATTAATATATATTCTATCTAATTATACTATTTTAAAATATTTAATATGCATATTATGTACATTTTTACTATGATTCATTTTACAAAGCTAATTAAATAAACAACAGCAAGAGGATCATGGTTAAATACTTAAATGTATACCCACAATCTAATTATCAAAGTATACTACCAAACACTTTCAAGATGCATAATCTGTTTTTCATACATTCACCAAACAGCTTCACTAATTTTAATTATGTGTTTTCTAGAGTCGCGAAATCTAGAATCACAATCCAGAATGTAGAATCAACAAAAATAATTAGCACCAAACACCTCCACGTAGCACATGTGATCTTCATTTAACTGATCCAAGAAGTCTAAACGTGTTTGTAATCCATGCAAAAAAAATCAAGTTAACCAATTCTCGAGAAGCTTTATTTCGAATGGTTTCGGTCATAAGAGTCAACAATTATGCTTCGTTTAAGTAGATATTGTCCAATCAATTTGACTTTTTATATGAATGATGAATGCATAGGAACCCTACCAAATGATTACTCCCTCCGTCCATTTTTAAGTGTGTTGCTTCGTAAATCCAACTTATTAACGAAACATCATCATTACACCTATCACATCAACTTTTATCTCTGCTTTACATTTTTCACATGAACTTTTACTTACATTTTCCAAAATTATCCCCCACTTATACGCATTAACTCTTTACCCACTAACTTTTCAAAAGGGCAAATGATAATTGTATACACTTTTACCAATTAACTTTTCAAAACACACAATTATTAAGGGACAGCCCAAAATGAAAATGTACACACTAAAAAAGGGACGGAGGGAGTACTATAATTGTCAAGTGAGACCGTGGTGGGTGAGACCGTGTTGGGTATCATTTATCACTTGGGAGGATATTGAATAAGAGCATTGAAATTGGTTATATTCCCCAAATTATTTTCTAGGCTTCCAGGAGGTGAAATAAAAATTTATTCTCTGGCCGCACAAACGGAGGGGATGGTGCAGCAAAATTTGTCAATGTGTGATAACCAGCAACATTGTTACTTCAGGATTCGTGAAACTTACAAACAAGAATCCTCTTTCGATCCACAACCATTCAGCACTTGCACATGGAGTAAAACATCAAGATAAAAGATAACAGTAAGATTTTCACTGGAAAATCGAGATAATACAGTCTAGAAGACGATCATTCTAAGACAAATCTCCAAACATTAGTGGCTAATGAAATTTGTTGTCACAGGGTTAATACCGACGAAATTGCAACTTCATTGCCAACAGCAACACCACATGACCTCTCCTGAAAGTGACGAAACTTGTATTCCACAAATGTGTCGAGAAGATGCGCAATAAGAGCATTGGAATTAGGCTATATTCACCAAGCTAAAGAAAAACTTGGCAGGCCGAACGAGGAAGCATGGTACCTCGGCTCCAAGCCGTGACAAATAATCTCAGGATTCAAGCAAAAGTAGACAGGATATTCTTCTTGAGTGTAAAATCATCAGCTTTTGCGGCACTAATGGTCTGCACCAAAAAAACGCAAATAGAGAAAGATAACACAGATCAGTCCGCAACAAATTGATGTGAACAAGCATTAACATAAACATCGTTCGAAAAACTAAAAAGTGTTTCAAAAATAATGACAAATAAAATATCTAGCATGACATTATGGCAAACCTCAGGCTTCCATAATGTCTCTTGATTGACTAAAAACGACCCTTTAGGCTTTGTTTAGATCTTCGATTTAAGGAAGGATTTGCAGAGGGAAAACAAAAGCAAAGGGAAAAGAAGAAAGAAAAACAGATTCACAAATCGATTTTCTTTCCCTCCATAAATCACCATCAAGACACAGGCTTAGGGTGACAGCCGTTTCCACAGCCTTCTTGGCTGGCAAAAGTGGCCTTCAAATTAGTGAAGGATCTAATGCCCATGATGTGGTCTGTAAATGTAAGCATAGAGGCCACGGAAGTACGCCTGTGACTATCCTAAAAGAAAATTTTTTTTTTTTTTTAAATGAAAGAAAAATGTAATTTCTTGAAGTGTTTTTTTTTTTTTTTGCAGACAACCACCACATATTAAGGTAAAGCAATTACCTTCTTTAGCATGCGCTCCAGCCGTTGGATTTCATTATTGGCATGATCAGCACCTTTTTCCATACAGCTCTTGGCAGCTTTCAAGTATATCTTTCCATGTCTGCAACATTCAGGCAATACAAACATAAGAAAAATGCAGAATCAAGGGACACATACCCAGTGTTCTCTCATGAAATTTATGCAATAGAACGAGTGAGAATTTGTTCACCCTCCTTAAAAGAATGAACAAAACCCTCTATATTATTGGTTTAAAAATGGTATAGGTCTCACTAAAAAGTGACGTCATCCCACCAAAAAGTGATGTCATTCTTACCAAAAAGTGTATCGCAAGGGTGGGACCTATACTATTTCAACCAATATAAAAGAGAGGGTTTTGTTCACTCTCTTTTAAGGAGGGTGAACAAAATTGCACTCCAATTAAACACATAAGCCATCATTTCAACCTTGCAGCAGAACCCTTCAGCTTCTCAACTTCCTCCTCCATCCGGCTGTAAACTGCTTTCTTCTCCTCACTGCTGGCAGTAACAAACTCCTTCACCACTGTTTCCAAATTCTCAACTATACCAGCCTGTACAAAAGAACAGAATCGAAGGAAATAAAGAACGAAACGGAAACAGAAACGGATGGAGAGAAATTACACTGCAACCAAATCATGATTCCACACTGTTACTTCAAAACTGAACAGTTCCAACGCTTACTTTGTTGGTAAGTTGTCCCTTTGTATCACGACTGGTGCCACACTTCTCGTTGATGAAATTTACGAAGTCATCTAAATCTCGCCCACCATCATAATCTTCACCAGCTTTGTTACCTTTCGGAAAGAATTTCAATGTAGGAAAGCCACTCACATCATACCTGTGTAGGCAGGAATTTGCATCAGAAATAGACCCAAAAAAAATATCACAGGAAAGTGAAATATTCATAAGCTGCAATAACTGTGGTAAACAGATAATGCATGCAGAAAGGTATAATTCGTTTTAAATGGCCAGTAGGTGGACAGAAATTTGGAAGGAGGTTGAAAGTTGATTTTGCAAACCCAAATTTCAGTGGGGTTACTTAAGAAAAAACTGAAACTCTTAGTTATTCTCAACTCACTTTTCTGCGAGATCTTTGTGTTGGTCAGCATCAAGATTTGCAACTATTACATCTTCCTCTAGCTTAAATGCGGAGGCAACCTTTTCGTAAGTCTGCATAACAGATAAGAGGAAGAATGAGGAATCTAATGATTTTTATATGCACATTACAAAGCAATAAGATATGGAATCTACTTACAGGGGCAAGGTTTTTGCAATGGCCGCACCTGTAAAACATAACATCATGGCCAGGACACAAAAGAGCAGACAAAAATTGCATTAAAAACTTGTGATATACTGATCCCTAGAACAGTAGCAACCGAAGTTAGCCACTAACGCCAGTAAACTATACTGAGATAAAAATAGATAGAACTAACGATTTAAATCCGGCAATCGATATTTAAATCTCAACTTGCACATTATTTCCGTCCGTAAGCTGGGGTTGAGTGGAGTTACGCACGATCTATCTATATGCTAAAGAACCGGGGCTACCAATACTCCAATCTAATATATCGTAAAAACAAAGAAAGATGACCATGCATTCTTACCAGGGTGCATAAAATTCAACCAAAACATCCTTTGTTTCATCCAGGACAAGCTCATCAAAATTATCAGATGTTAGCACTACAACACTTGAAGGGATTGCAGCTATCTTAACATTAGTCCCTGAAAATCAAGCAACATTATAAAGTCATTAGCGTGTCACCTGGAGATCATCTTAAGGTGCAATTTGAAAGATAACTATGGAAGAACCCCATCTACTAATCTCCACCAATCCTACATTGAAATGGCTAGAGTACATCAAATGGTGATTTTGAGTCTTCTTGCAGAACTTGCAATACCAAAGCAAACTAAGCATGCAAATGACCTTTATCCCCAACAACATCATTTTCGAGACAACTGAATTTTACTTAGTAGCAAAAAGGCTCAATCAAGGTTTCATTCATAAGAACATCTTCTCTCACGAATCACAACTACAAAGAAACCTCTTTACCATCTCTAGAAAGTCTATCAGCTGTCTCTGGAGAACACCATACTAAAAAGAAGGTACAGAGTAGTTTCCAAGTAAGCAAAAATAAATCTCTATGGCACCAAACTATTAGCATAGAGCGCATACTAATAGAATATAATGTTTCTATGATGGACAAAAAACTGAGATAGACTCTTCATTGCCTTCAATGATAATATCATAGACAAAGACAGGTTTATGTAGGCCCAGTCATAGATGTTAGACCCTGCTATTCATGGCTCCGACTTATTACTTTCTAACAAAGAAGGGCCTGTCAAAGCATTGGGCATCCAAAAGTTTTTCTATCAACCAGCAGAGCACAAAAAAAAATTGGAGTCAACTGTTTGACCAAAGGGAGCAAGAGAATCGTCAGGGAATATATGAGAGATGCATCCAATGGCATACAAGAGAGGTTCACAGATGCACATTGCTGCAAGGTAAGACCTCTTTTGTTGGAAGTTTAACCATCCCATGTCAAAATAACCCAGAATGATATTATTACGTCATGTTGTCCTCAAAATTCTACTAACTAAATAATGTCATGTATATTGTTGGCAACTTGGCATGCAAGAGTGAATGTGCACCAAACCCAATTTTAGTGAACTTCTAAGTACAGCATACCATATTAAACATAGCAAAATTGCTAACATGTAAAACACGTCTGTTTATTCTAAACGAGTTTGTGTGCACTTCAGTCAATTCTCCCAAAAAATTAAGGTTATGTGCACGTGTTTAATGAATAGACACTCCAGTATCTAGAATGCATTACTAACTCCATGCAAAAAAGAAGAAGCAAGAAACCTGAAAAACATGAAGGAAGATTATATTAGTTCTTACGAGTTAAGTGGGGGTTCAGAAGTTTATATTCTCACCTCCTTCATTATTCACGAACTCAACAAGGGCTTCTGCACTACGTGCACCTTCATACCTAAAAAATTATTGATAACGCACAATAAAAACATGTAAAAGATTTGGGGTGGGGAAATAATTTGAATTTTGAAGAGCATATGCAAATCTGAAATCCTTAGAACTTTCCATGCACGCACTTTTTAGGCTCCAAAGACCCTTTAGGAAACCACTGGATTGTGGGGTATCCAGAAACACCATATTTGCTACAGACACTCTTATGCTCGTCACAGTCCACCTGCAACAAACCGTCTAATAAGCATCAAAGAACTCCAAAAGTAGCTTTCACTGGCCCAAAAAAACTATTGTGCTAAGGTCTCAATCATTTTTTAATTTTAGGGATAACTGTGAATCATCTTTACTTCTAATAAGTAAGCCATTTCACTCTGAATAGAAAAAATGAATAATGAAATGACAGTAAACCATGTGCCATTCTGGACATAAGCTTTATCATGGAACTGAATTTGTTCTTTTCATTTCAAGTTAAGAAACACAACTTCATGTTTTCAATACAGACTTCCCTATTGGAAATACGAAAATTTAAATAAACGTCTTACAGAGAAAGATAAGTCTTTCACCAGAACTGAAAAAGGGATAAATAGAGACAGTTTTTGAAAGCTAACTTGAGAAATTGAAGGCAAACAAAGATGAGAACCAACATATTTAATCATTAAGGAAATGGCATTTTATATCTCTCGAAATATGGAACAAAAGCAAAGGACTGGACTAGACGTCTAGAAGCATAGTCATTCTTTACCCAGTTATGCTCTCAGATTAGTGATCTATGTGCATAATGCCACCATCTTTAACATGAAATAGTGAATCCATAACTCCGAAATTTACCAATTGCTATGGCATGCCCCTACTAGAGAAACTTGCAACTAACTTTAGAAGTCATTATAGATTTTGCTGTACTTGTCCTACCAATTATTTAGGCATGAGACTCATGCTAAGAAGTCAAGAAATCAAAGACAATAATAAGCTTCATCCTTTTGATCAATACACATACAAAAGCTGAAAATGGATCCAAAAGAAATAGTTACAATGTTACATTAATTAGAATCTGGATATAGTTCGACAAACACTACAAATTCTTCATTTCAGAGATTTTCCTAACTACGGATCATTGTGAAATTGTAACGTGTTCAAAATTCAAAATTCAACATTGACAGCTAATGTCAACTCATGGCCTAGAAAATACGTAAACAACACACATACATATACGTCGCCAATCAAACATGCTCATCTATAACACCTGCAACAAGCACTACAATAACCAAACTGTCAAACATAGAAAATTTGTTATAGGATCTCAAGACTAACCTTTCCAATAAGAATTGATTTTGCCTTCTTGAAACTTTCACCAAGCTTCTCATACTCTGGAGCAAGCTTTTTACAGTGCCCACACCTGCCATGGGACACACACAAAATTATGGGAGCAACCATCAAACAGCCCAACCAACCAGTCACGGCATGATGAAGGGCAGCGTGCAAGTCAAATCAAATTAGTATAAAGGGCAATAGAAAATTCAATTGTGAAACCACTATCAGTAAAAGGGAATCATTGTAGTACAGACAATATGTCTGGGGCGTACTTACTCAGCTATCCAACAGAAAAGAGGAATCTTATGAAATAGGAGCTTCCGCATCTTCAAATAATAAGAGGATAGAACAATGGTGGAACGAAAAAGAAAATCAATACATCATCTTCCGATGATCTACCCAAATAGCGTATTAAAAAATCATCACTCTAGCATATAGCACAATCTCCCACTCTTGAGTCTTATTCGTATGATGCCATTTGCTGAATGATTTACTAGCAGCCCCATGGCTGCCAATATGAAGTCCCCAAAAACATACTGGCTGTGTTTGGTTAGATAGTTTAATTTAGTTTAGTTTTGATGATGTCAGCAGGTGTAATGAGTGGAGAGAGATAGAGAGAGAAATGAGGGAAATGATGATGTCATCAAAACTAAAACTAAAACTAAACAGGGAAATAAACAAGGCCACTAATGTTTCCCAAAGCAACATGGGCTCAAGTTTGAGATGATAGAAATTTATCAAAGATAAATGATCCAGCCCCTAACCGCAATAGCAAGGCAATGCATGACTGCTGCGGAGTTGGAACTGAAAAAATGCGTGAACCATGTAGGCTTTGATATATCATGTTCTGAAGCAATGGGTTAGCACTTTCTTGGGGTGGCTCCATGGAGGGTTCAGGGTGCAAAACACCCTGAATGCTTTTCAACAAACAATGCCATGCAGTTTATCTATCTTATTACCTTTTTTTCAAAAAGTTTTAACACCCTCATCTAGCTCATTCTGTTGAAATCTTTATTCCCCATCTCATGTTCATCCCAATCAACTCAGTTAACGTTTTATCACCTCAATAAATGGTACGTCGTTCATTTCCTCACAGATATTTTTCCGAAAACTTGACTTCTTTGAGCACACACCATGATCATATGACTAGTATGAACTGGGGCTACGAATGGTTTGTAATCAACACTAAGTTGAACTATGAATTAGGTGATCCCAGAATTACACTAAGTTGAATTAAGCAGCTACGCCCGCTAAAAAATAGGTAGATTTTTGTTTATTTTGTATCTATTCTAGGCTCTTGTACTAAGATGCTAGTATGAATCCTCAAGTTGGATTTACAGTTGATTAGTTTGTTGCTAGGATTTATCCACAATAGATATTATACATAATATATAAGGGAGAAGGCAAGTTGGTGTATTGTCATTGTGTTAAATTTCTGTTTTCCCTAATTACCAAAAAAATAAAAATACTTAATTCCACTCACTTACATTAACTTTCCATAACCATAAGGCTAAAAATGTCAAGTTGAACCAAACACTACACACTCCACGATCAATAACTGTTTCACATCTTGGGATGTGTAGGACAAAATGCATGTTAGGCCTTTCTTTTCCTTTAAATCTTTTCCGATTTTTTTTTTTGGGTAAACTATTACAATTTTCTATGTAGGCTTACTATCCTTTCTCTCTCTCTCTCGTTTTTGGAGATTTTCCATTGAATTTTCATTTCAAAAAATGTGGTGAATGACAATGGCCTTGTTCGTTTCCCTGTTTAGTTTTAGTTTTAGTTTTGATGACATCATCATTTTCCTCATTTCTCTCTATCTCTCTCCACTCATTACACCTGCAGACATCATCAAAACTAAACTAAACTATCTAACCAAACACATCCAATATAGTTACCCAAAAAGCATCGGAGGGAGTACCCATTTATGACCGAAAAATTGAGTTTTTTCCTTTACCAAGTCTTTTGTTATTTATAAAACTAACACTAATTTCAAAAGTTTCCTACGACGAGAACAAAAAGGTACTCCATCCGTCCCATAATGATGTCCCAAAATGTTAGTCCTATTTAAAAAGTAAAGTAAAAAAGCGTGTAGATTTCCAAAATTAACCCAACATAAATAATTTAACATAACTTCATAGTTCAAGGGGTAGTAGTGGAAATTAATACTAGTCATTTTCAAAGGAGACATGCATTTAATGCTTGTCTGCTTAAAAAGTTGGAATCCCAAAACAGGATCAACATTGTGGGATGGAGGGAGTAAATAACAAGATTATTAGTACATTGAAACACCATATATGACATTCATTTCATAAACGAGAAAAAGAAAACACCATATCTGACATTCACTTCAAAAACGAGAAAAATAAAGTAGTGTGTTAATATAATTGTCATTCCCTCTACGCCCTTTTTCTTCTCACTCTAGGCTTTAGCAAATTATTATTTTGGCACCCAACTAAAGAACCTTCTTGGTTAGCAACTCATTTTCGTCCCAACTAGAGGCCAGAGCACAAACCATGCGTGTGCAAGTCGAATAATGTTCATATTTTATCAAATTCGACTTGCACACGTATCACGTGTGCCCCGGCCTCCAGTGAGGTTATAATCCCTGTTAATGAAATTTTAGGAGGGATAGATTGGATACAAATCCAACTTTCAGTGTTTATTTGCTCAAAGTGGTTTTTTTTTTTTAAACCAACACTACCTCAAGGATAATAAACTGAGCATGTTAATAGAACAATGGGGCTAAATGCAATGATTCTTAATATTAAGTATAAACACAATTTGAAGCAATTCCAAAATCATCTTTATCTATATACATTTGTAAAGCTTACGAAATTTAAACCTTTTAAGGATAATGCTAACTAATATCTATGTTGCCACCAGAAGCATTTTGACAGCATTCTGCCTGTTAGAAACCGAAAACTAAGCCTGACTGGCTTTCGTAGACGCTCTAAGTGTATGATCTATCAATACAAGCGAGAATAAGCAACAACTCCAGGCAAAAAAGAAACATTTCACATGGAACAAAACAAGGCAAATCTTAACAGACACATCCTACGTGACTGAGAATTAATAAGCCACTACGTTGTTACAACACCACCTTCAGTTTACCCAGCAGTTTACTATCTCTCAGATCTATTTAGACTGAACCATATTGAATGAAAAAAACACACTTATCAGGCATTCAGATCTACTCATCAAACGCAGCAAATTCCACCAAATTGATCAGCTAATCAATAAGAATTCCAAACCGTAGTATAAGCATATATAGACGTGAACAAAAAAGTATATATAAATGCGACGGTGTTGTGGAATATTGAATACCAAGGAGCGTAGAACTCGACGAGGGCGCCACGATCTTGACCGACCTCCTTCTCGAAATTCTCCTCCGTTAGAACAACGACGTCGTCGGCCGAGGCCGCCGATGAGAGTAACAGCAAGGCTAGAGTTGTGCAGGCCCAACCGATCTGTGATCGTCTCGTCATTTATATGGAACTTTTTGGATCGGAAAATTCTTCTTCTCACTGTGATTGATGAAACTGAAGTAGAAAAGAGCACGGAGGAACGCACTGAGATTTTATACTGGTTTTGTTGCCAGAGGTTTGCATTTATTACAAAAACCTCCCTTGAGGTTTTCTAAAATTACTAAAGGCTTCCTTACTTTTTCCGGCGATACATTCCGGCCTTGTTCGTTTTGGTTTTCAAGAACCGGTTTTCTCAATTATTACGCCTATTTTTAACTATTATTTTTATTTTTCTCTCTATCTCTCTCCAATCATTAATAACTATTTTTTAATTAATATCTCTATTTCTCCCTCTAATTATTACAAAAACCAAAACTCAAAACCTAAACCAAACACAACCTCACGGCCCCGTGTTATCTCACCGTCAATAATCTCAGCCATCAATCAGATTTAGGCCACAGCCGCCAAACCAAACTGAAATTTCATATTTCTGTTATTCCCCCTCTCCCTCAGCCATCACTCTCGGAAAACACATATATGAGAGGTGGAAGTGCCAGGGAGGTGGAGCGGAGGATCCTCCGCCTCCTCCACGGCTGCAAAACACTCACCCAACTCACCCAAATCCACGCCCACTTCCTCCGCCACCACGTCCACCAATCGAACCAAATCCTCACCCACTTCGTCTCCCTCTGCGCCTCACTCAACCAAACCCCTTATGCCCACCAAATCTTCAACCAAACACTCAACCCAAACATCTTCCTCTTCAACTCCATCATCAAAGCCTCCTCCCTCTCCAAACCATTCGAATACTCTCTCCATTTCTTTACACTCATGAAACGACGCGGGATTTGGCCCAACGAGTTCACTTTCGCGCCGTTGCTCAAGTCTTGTTCGAATCTTGGTGATTTGAAAATGGGTCAGGGAGTTCATGGAGGGATTGTTTGTCTTGGGTTTGAGAGGTTTAGCTCGATAAGGATTGGGTTAGTTGAGTTGTATGCGAGTTGCGGGAGGATGGTGGAGGCCCAGAAGGTGTTTGATGAAATGCCTCATAGGGCTATAATTGTTTGGAATTTGATGATTGGTGGGTTTTGCAAAATAGGAGATGTTGATACCGGGTTCTACATATTCAAGCAAATGAGCGAGCGGAGTGTTGTGTCTTGGAATTTAATGATCTCCTGTTTAGCGCGAAGTGATAGAGATTGCGATGCTATGGAGGTTTTCCGCGAAATGCAAGGTAGTGGTTTTGAACTGGATGAAGCAACGGTTGTCACCATGCTCCCAATTTGTGCTCGGTTGGGTGAAGTTGATGTTGGGCAGTGGATCCACTCTTATGCAGACTCAAGTGGATTATTTCAAGATTTTATCTCTGTTGGAAATTCACTAGTTGACTTCTACTGCAAATGTGGGGTTTTGGGAAAAGCTTTCACTGTTTTCAAGGATATGCCCAGGAAAAATTTGGTTTCTTGGAATGCGATGATCTCTGGTTTGGCTTTCAATGGAAAGGGTGAGCTTGGGGTTGATTTATTTGAGGAGATGATATCGACAGGTGTGAACCCGAATGGTGCCACTTTTGTGGGAGTTTTAGCATGTTGTGCACATGCAGGGTTGGTGGAAAGAGGTTGGGATTTGTTTAGTTCGATGACTTCAAAGCATCATGTTAAACCAAAACTTGAACATTATGGATCCATGGTCGATATCCTTGGGCGTAGCGGACGTTTGAGTGAAGCTCACGAATTAGTATGCTCTATGCCTATGAAGCCAAATGCTGCTATATGGGGTGCATTGCTTAGTGCTTGTCGAACTTACGAAGATATGGAGCTTGCAGAGTGTGTAGTGAAGGAGCTTATTGATCTTGAACCATGGAATTCTGGTAACTATGTGTTGTTGTCGAACATTTATGCAGAAAGAGGAAAATGGGACGAAGTCGAGAAAGTGAGAGTGTTGATGAGGGGAAATAGCATTAACAAAGCACCAGGACAGAGCATGGTTGGATAATTTGACAATGTTTGGTTTAATTAACTCAAATGTTTGTGCTTGGTGAGCTGTGGATTTTAAATCATGCCAGTTTATGGTGGAACGAGAACACTGTCAAGTTTTCCAAACTGGGAATGAAACCGGACTATAAAAGCATAACGATTTCCGATTTTCTTGTTGCTCAAAGTTCTTTCGGTGAAATTTCTCTTATTCAAGGAGTTGAGGATATATGAGAGACATAAATCATAAAGGAGGCATTCCAAAACCCCAAATGCACGTCCACAAGGTAATCCATATATTACAGAGATTATGATATCACCATTCCAAAAGCTTTGAAGATAGCATGATTCGATGGGATATCCTAATTCTTAGGTGCTTAAATGGATGGAAAAGCCTCTGAAACCTTCCTTGAAGAATAGACTCAAAGATGTTTTACTAGGCCACTTGGGTTCGAAAAACAAACTTGTACGTTTGACATTTCATTTTCTTGTAGCTGTAATTCTGGTTAATTTCCTTTTCTGCAAGGAAGTGTGGAGGATATGTGAGAAAGAAACGACAGTGGAAACTAAAAATTTCTAAGGGAAGTTTTCAGTTAACTCCATGATGTTTGGGCTATATGCAGGGACGGACCCGGGGGTGCAAGGGGGTGTTTGTGGACTAAAGTGCTCCACTGGCTTTAGAAGTTGCTTCTTTCAATTCTGGTCCTGATCATGGCAAAGCCACGAGACGGTTAAACAATCGAAATTACAATTGAACATTTCATAAAAATGGCTAATGGCTAATGAGGCAAAGGAGCAGAGAACTGCTTAAAAATGGCTATGAGCAGTCACAGCAATGGGAATGGCTATTAGTAAGGAACTGCTTAACATCCTAGGATAGTGTTGTCACTCAGTTTTTATTTCGTGAAAAATCGTAGGAGGCTTATCTTAATGTTTGGTTTAGATTCCTAAATAATTTGCGAAAGAACAGCGACGAGTGTTGTAAGAGTGAATGTAAGAAAAATAAAAAATAAAAAGAAAATTCAGAAAAATATGTGGGTGGAAGTGGAACTTAGTGAAAATGCCCACAACATTTGCGAAAGGAAGATTACGCACGACCTCTAATTTCTTAACTCTTCCTTCAAAAACAATTTATGTAAATAAAAATAAAAAAGTGGATTTTGTGTGGGGCCCATTGCATGCGGACAGCAGTGGCGTTGCTAGAAAATTTGGTTAGTGAGGACACAATTCATAAACGCCAATACTTTTGTTGTAAAAAAAAAAAAAAAAATCTCTACTTCAAAGAATTTAACATGTCTTAATTTTTATTTGAAATGAGTCTCGCTTGACTTACATTTTATGGACAGATGTACCTTTTAGCCTATTTGGTTGTACTCTTTGGCTTCCAAGGGGAGGTCTGGGATTCGAGTCAGCGAAGATCGGGGGTCTGTAAACATGTAGTTTCATTCGAAGCAAAAATTCAGTGAATTGAGACTTGTTTATGAGTAATTAGTTATTCAGTGGCTTTGAGACATCACCATGTGATGACCTAACTCCCTTCTTCATCACTTTTTTTATGGGTCTTCATCACATATTCAGGTAAAACTCATATATTTAGTTTTGAGTCCCACATAAATATGCACAGGAGAATTACATTATAACACCAAGTAATGACCCCCAGAGCACTAATTAGTTTTTTGTATTAAAAAAATGATTTACCAATTTATATTTTTCTACAAAAATGCAAAAATAAATAAATAAATAAATTCCTCCCAAAAATCCAGTGTGGGCACAGGCCCACACTAGTCCACATGTGGATCCGGCACTGGCGGACAGCTCAAAAAATAGTGCATACTTCCTCCGTCTCATTTTGTTTGCATGTTACGAAAATCGTGTTATTTTCCCTTTACAAAATAAAGAGTTTCTTAGAATAATTTTTCAAAATTCTTTGTACCGTTCAAAGGTACTCTTTGTGATCTTTCGAAGGGTGCAAAAAAATTCAAGCAATTTGTTCATAAAGTAATTTATTTTTGAAAGTCAAAATGATACGGTCTCTCATAGAAACAAAATGGGACATAGTATCATATATTTATTGTGCAAGTTCATGAGTTCCTCCTTGGACTGCATTCCTTATGAACATCCAATTTATGGGTAGATCGCGCACTCTACCCATGATTTCTAACGATAAATTACCATGATTGATAGTAGTCCCTGACAAAAGGATCATGAAGTCTAGTTTGTTACAAAATCAGATATTGGGGGAAACTAATAAAGGTGAATTCTTCTGATGTGTTCTGGCAAAAATTATCCAAATCAATTAGTTATTTGTCTTTATTCATAAAAAATTGCATTTGTTAGTTTTCCATCAATTTTTTATAGATTGATTCGTTTCGACGTGAGGAATTTAAAAAGTAAAAAAAATTATTATCAAGATTCTGAAAAAGCTCACTAAAGACATAAATAATTCAAATTTTTGTGGATTATTAGATTATTTTTGTCATTATTCACAATTTTAGTTTGGTTAATAATTTTTTACTCTTTAGATTCTCTTGTCGAGACGAACCAATAATCCACAAAGAATCAACACAAAACTAACAAATGTAAACAAAATTTAGATAAAGACAAAAAATAACTCATTTGAATTGTTTTTGCCAAAACAATGTCCTCGAAGTCTGTTTTCTACTTTGTCATTTTGCATTTCTTTTAGTTTAAGTGTATTTAGATCGCCACACACATCTAAGTATAAAAAAGGAGAAAATTATGTTTATTTTAATTTTATAATTAACATTAATATGTTATTTGATTGGTTTTATGACCTACATATAACGCCCCAATTTTTTAAAACGTTATTTAAACATTAAAATGACATTTTTTTTAAATGATTTCATTTGTATAGACATTAAATTTCAAAAACCTTGTCAATTCGAATCACAGTTTGCTTGGGTTGTTAGTATAAAGATTTTGTTTTGGACTTCGTAACATGTGGACTTGATGAATACTGACCCTCCGCAAACCTCGTACCTAGTCCTTCTTTCAAACCCTACCCTTACCCTTACCTCAGAGGTGTGTGAAATGTACACAAGAAAAAAAAGCCCTACCAACGCAGGTTGGTTCAAGTGATTCGGCACTTGTTCCCCTTCAGCAAGGTCTCGAGTTCGAGTCTTGTGAATGGAGGAAACTTGCGCTGGGAGAGCTTTACCCCTTCGTGGGCCGACCCGGCTCGAACCGGATTTAGTCGGGGTCCAGTGGGCTTCCGGATACCGGTGGTTTAGACCAAAAAAAAAAAAGCCCTGGTTAGGAGTATTGGCTGCCACTCGTCTACCATCCGCTGCTACTTGTTTCTGTCGGTCGCTACACGCAGTATCAGCTTGTTGCTTAAATTGTCATCCACCAATTGTTGTCTAGTTCCATACCACTGGCCCAATAGTAGCACTGTCGGCCGCTACTCTTGTCGCCGATGTTCATCCTTTAGCGAACATTTCAGAAATGCAGAATGCGGAGAAAACTTTCCATAACAATCAAAGCCGGCATTTTAGTCATTTCAAACGTTTAGGGTTTCGCCATAACCTAAATACGGCAGCAGCCATGAAGATTTGGTGAGAGGATGATTTCATTTCCATTTTGAATCATTTTCTAGCCTATTGAAAGGCCCCTCCTCTGCCATTTTCAATACATTTTGGAAAAAAAGATAGAAGATACATTTCACATAGCCAATACGCCATGCATACATCTAAAAAGCCCTTCCACGCCCCTCCTAGAACCCTAGTTTTCAATAGCCAAGCCCCTCTCAAAATACTCTGAGTAATCATCTCGTCTCTATTACAAGGCCCAAACCAAAAGCCCTGTGCTTTTAACCCATTTAAATTAGCAAGCAATCACACCTCTTGCACAATTGGAAAAAGGTACTGAGCGATCCAAGGTCGGGTTGCATCAATAACCAATGCGGTTAGCCCCTTTTTATATTTTGTCATTATTTTTTTATTTTTCGTTAGTTTGCTGTTACTAGTGTAACGAGGAACAACGGCCGCCAGTTGTTGTAAGTATGTATGAGCAGTTGAACGGCCTAAAGCAGCGGCCGCTGGTAGGATGTGTGGACCGACACTCTAAGTGTCGGCCGCTAGTAGGTTCAATAGCAGAACCTGCTAGTTTGTCTATATTTCCTTACATATTGTTCATGTTACAAATTTCATAACATATAACTGTTAAATGGCTTACACTTGCACTTGTTGAAAACACACGAGTGATTAAAGTGTTCATGGTTATACAAAGTAAAGGCCAACCGTTTGGTTGGGCGGAGAGGATTGCCTAACACCTTTCCCTTTTGGTACCCTTGGCTCCCGAATGTTAAAATCTCGATTAGAGATATCTTGGTTTCCTAAAAGCAAGTGGCGAATCTCTCAAACTCATAAAGGTATGTTGAAACGGGCACGTTGACGCTATATACAAGAACACCAATTCAATCCATCTTGTGATGCAATGACTCAAAAGGGGGTATCCACATGTAGATAAAAACCCATTAATGACTAGATTGCATGCTAAGAAATCAATGTCGAATAAGTGAAATGGTATTCCGCATGTGATGGGAAGAGATATGATTTTTTAAGTTTTGATTGATCCTCACTTATCAGCGCTAAAAAACAGAAGTATAAATGACTTGAATTTAATGTTAGCCGGGAGGGTTGGATGGTGGAAGTTAAGGAGGTGGTTGCAATGGATGTAGACGGAGATGAGTAGAGGAGCAATGATGTAAATTGGAGGGAGAGAGAGAGAGAGAGAGAGAGAGAGAGAGAGAGAGAGAGAGGTGGGTATGAGACCTAATATTTTGCTTATGGATTTTTTTTCATTGGTGCATCATTCAAATCATTCTATATGGAGGATTCGTATATTACTTAATCCCGTACATGTTACTTATCAGTATATTTAAACTAAAGATGCTACTCAAAATAACATTTACAGCCTACTTAAAAAAGATTTAAAAAAAAATCATTTTCTATTGAAAGTTGGAGAATACAAATAATATCTAAATGTAAAACATAAATGGCGTAAAATCCAAAAGGGTACACCGAAACACACCAATATCGGTGCGTAACATACCAGTAACAAAATAGTACATTGACAGGTACGAGATGGATAACTTTGATTTAGATGATTAAAAAATCTGTAACAACGGCTATCCGGGCGATAGTTAAAGTACAAATAATACGAAAAAGTTTAGAACTTCATACTTCTTGCAATTCCAAATCATTAACATACCAAAAGTTCAGAACTTCAAAACACTTCTTGCACAATTCTTCTTATTTCGATGCATGTTCACAATTGCAGCACACTTGGTGAAACTTGACTACCTCCAAAGAGATGTAGTTACCTCCTGATTAAAATACTAAAGGATAAATGATCATAAACTGTCATTTGAAGCAAATACAGTATCACTACCATACTAAGTTTTTAAATAATTAAAATCCGTTGTTTCAAACCTTCAGAATTGACCTATAGCTTGATACCAAGTTGCTATGATTTTAAACTTATTTCTCATATTTGGGAGCTCTAAGTAATTACCGTAGCTATAAGCAATAGCCCCATGACACAATTTCACTTAATTTTTCACTTATATATCAACCTAATTAGGTGGGGTTCTTTTTTTTTTTTTTTTTCCCTTACAATAGTTAGGTCCAACACTACGAGGAAAGGGAATGGAGATCAACCCAACAACCCCACTGGGGCATGAGTCCTCAACCTCCACAATAGTTGGGAGCTCCTTATAGGGAAAGAGGAGAAGAAAATAGCCTCCATTTCATGGTTTAGTCTTTGAAAGCACAGAGCAAAATTTGTACTGCAATGCGGCGTATTAAACTTTCGGCAAACCTAAGCGTGGCTAAATTAAAATTAGCCACAAAATTATTATGCAAAAGTTTCCATGTCCGAATTTAAAACCATGATCATGGTGGCCCTGTTCGTTTCCCAGTTTAGTTTTAGTTTTGATGACATCATCATTTTCCTCATTTCTCTCTCTATCTCTCTCCACTCATTACACCTTATGACATCATCAAAACTAAACTAAACTATCTAACCAAACACAGCCGGTATTTTTATATTTAGACTCAAAAGATAAGATAATACTAGCAACTTTTAAAGTTAGGGAAAACCTCAGGGCTCAAACTTCATATCCTCTGCTTCCTTCTTGAAGGAATCAAACAACACAGTTGTTAAATAACGCTCTCCGAAGCTGGGGAACACTACCTGTTGATAAAGAAATTACAAAACATTTATAGTTTTTTTTTTTTTTTTGCCACAGAAAAGATTTCCTAGTTGGACATTCAAATCCATGATCAAACAGGAAAGCTGAACTAAAAAAAGAAAGTGTTGCATTAGTGGAGAGCGAAAGAATCAAAACTTACAATAATGAGTTTTCCAGCATTTTCTGGCCTTTTAGCTATCTGAATTGCTGCAGCGGCAGCAGCACCAGATGATATTCCTACCTGCAATAGGTGTTACAATGGAGACGTCACATATATAATGATGGAAAACCTCCTTTAATGCAAGATTTGATAAAATAGCTCATACGACAAATTGGTAAATAATGAGACTTAATTATGTTCTCACCAGCAACCCTTCTTTCAGAGCAAGAAGCTTAGCAGTTTCAACTGCTTCCTCACTTGATATCTGCAATGTCGTTCGACCAAAACTATTTAGAAATAATTATCAAAGGTTGTATTTGGCTCAATTTTGGAAAAGTCAAAGTTGGTGTCTACATGTGGAAAGGAACTCTTGATGTTCTTTTTCTTGAACGGCGAAAGAAAGCTTTCATTCATCAAGTCAAAGAAAGATCTCTTGATTTTCTAATGCTCTAAGATTGCAAACAAGATATACTATATATGTCCATGTGCTAGATATGATTATGACATGCATTATCTAATTAGGATTTGGAATATTTATTTAATTTGATTTTCTAAAGCTCTAAGATTATAGACATGATAGTCCATGTATTGGATATGATTATGACATGCATTATCTAATTAGAATTTGGAACATTTATTTCATTTGAAAGTTTGTACCTAGTTGATGCTTACATTCATCTATAAAGAGCACGAGGAAATGGTTAAGGCATATCAGAGAAGAAAAAAAATACAAGACTTGTACGCTTGTGGTGAGAGTTAATATGGTGGGTTTTATACTAGTGAGAGTTATTCTTTGGGTGTTGAGTGTGGGTGTTCAAATAATCTGGGTTATGGGATTTAATTCAATTCTTATACTATTTACTAGGGGTGGGAATTTATGACACGACACGACAACACGACATGAACACAACACGAAGTTAGCGGGTTAGTGTTGAGTATTTCTGACACGAAACACGTATATGACACGACCCGATAGCGGGTTAGTGTTGAGTATTTCTGACACGAAACACGTATATAACACGACCCGAAAACACGATTAGTAAACAGGTCGGGTTCGGGTTGAACCTGCATAACCCGAAAATGACACGAATTAACCTGTTCGTCTAATCGTGTCAACACGGTAACCCGAACCTGATCAAAAAATGACACGAATTAACCTGTACGTTTCATGCTTTGAAGTTGTGCATGAAAGTTTTCAAGCTCAATCCTGCTGCAGCTGAAGTTCATCCTTTGATATCAAGTTATTCTCTCCATGTTCTCAAATTTGCAAGGTTTTGTTATGGTGGCTAAGGTTCTAAGGCTACACATCGTTTTGGCTCGCTATAATTACACATCATTTTCGCTAGCTATAATTACTCTTTTTTATTTCTAGTCTCTTCAATCTATTGTAATGGTTAGTGGAGATTAATAAAAAAAAGTAATCGTGCAAAAAAAAAAAAAAAAGTTAATCATGTCAATCCGAGCACGACATGATTATTAGCAGGTCGGGTTAGAGTTCATATTTTTCGACACGATTAATTAAGCAGGTCATTTTGACATGAACCCGATTTGACACGACACAACACGACACGATGCCCACCCCTACTATTTACTACCGCATTAGAAAAAATAAATCTCTCTCCTGTGGACGTAGGTTATTTTTTGCCAAACCACGTAAAATCTTGTATGTACCTCTTTCGAGTTTTTTTCATTGTCATTTATTCGATGTCGGATTAAATTGTTTTCTTTTCAAATCTCGGCTTTTGTGTACTTCCGCTAAAATTCCAACAAATTGGTATTAGAGCCCAGCTCGATTCCTTTGGGTGTTTATTTCTTTGAGATTCGGGAGTCCCAATAATTCACTATGAAGGCAGCTATGAACTCTCAATTCTCAATTGAGAAGTTTCATGGAAATGACAGCTTTACTTTTTGGCAAATGAGGGTAAAGGATATGTTCAACAGAGCTTGTCAAAAGCATTGTAAGGAAATGATGGTAAGCCAAAGGTGATGAAAACTGATGTATGGGAGGAGTTGGAGTTGCGTGAGCCCGATTTGACTCTATATTGCCGAAAACATTATCAATAATGTTATGGATGAGGAGTCTCCATCTGTTTTGTGGGAGAAGTTGAAAAAACACTACCTTGAAAAGAGTTTGACGAATAAATTGCATATGGCAGCAACTCTATCAGCTAAAGATGGACGATGGTGGGAACCTTATGGAGCACATGAATGTGTTCATTTTTTTTTTGGATCAACTTCGAAAAAATTAGGTCGAAATTGATGAAGAAGATAAAGCCATTTTACTTCTTACATCTCTTCTTGATTCGTATGATACTTTGGTGACAACTCTTTTGTATGGAAAAGATACAGTGAGCCTGGAATAGGGGCATGCCATATTAGTTTCTCATTGTACTCAGAAAAAGTCAAACATTAAGTCTGGAGAAACTTATGTACTTGCAGTTCAAGATGACAATCGAGGAAGTTCTTTACATGCTAGATTTCAAAGCAGCGGGTCAAAATCTAAGGTTAAAGGAGAGGGTGCTCAATGCTATGGTTGCAAAGAGTTTGGCCACGTGAAGCAGGATTGTCATCTTCGCAATAAGAGGACTGATGATGAGGTGGGTAATCTTTTGCGGTAGCAGATGATTTTGGAGATGCCCTCATAGTCTCTGAAGGTATTAACACTTTTATTTTTACAAAGAGTGGATATTAGATTCCGGTTGCTATGTGCATGTGTGTTTCAAGAAAAAAAGTTTTCATGATTTTGGAGAAAGGAGTGTTGGATAATTGTCTTTGGGTGATATGTCTCCTTGTAAAATTATGGGTGTTGAAACGGTAAAACTTAAAATATTGGACAGAGTTGTTCCCATTTTGGGTGGTGTGGCTTATGTCCCCAAAATGCATAGGAATCTTATTTCTCTAAGCCGGTTGGACTCCTTAGGTTGTGAAGTTTTTGCAGTAGGAGGAGCCATGAAAGTCACAAGCGGTGCATTGGTCCTAATGAATGGGAAAAGTGTAGTGGTTTATACCATCTGGTTGGTAACACAGTAACTCCAAAAACTCATTGGTTTGTTGGAAATGAGGTGCACGGGAAAATACTTACTATATGTCGTGTTTCTTTTGCTGGTGGAGCAAAGACACACATGACTGGTTTCAGTTCTGAGGTGGTAATTCATGCTGGTGGAGAGGGTGAACCGAGGCCCTACTTTGGAATTTACTAGCACAGTTAGTTCGGGTCAGCTACACATGTATTGGCCATGACATTGAATAAAGGAGTCGGACCACATATTTTTATTTAGAATTTGTGTAGTTGGGATGCATTTTTTGGCCAATGGTTTACCACTGGAACCGGTTTCGGTACTGGTGGAGCCCTCGTGGAGTTATTCATGATTCAGGTACAGTTATAAATTCAACTTTTTTTCAAGCAATTTAAGTGAGGTAAAAAGGATCATCTCTCTCGGTCCATTTCAAGAACCCTTTACGGACTTAAGCCTTTATATGGCAGGTGATGAGGATACCCTAATGAACGATTGTAAGCTTTTGCAGTTTGAAGGCTACATAAATGCAAAGCCATCGACTTGTAAAGATGACGACCAAAAATGTGTTGTTCTGTTTGCTATTCTTTTCATCAAGAAACCCAATACTTACTAAAACTAAATGAAACAACTTGAGATTTGGAGCATGCTTACTTGAATAACTCCGTCAAGTAACTCTCTATTTAATACTGCAGGGATGAAACCAGCACCAATTCCTTGGATTTTATGAAGGCCTAAACATTACAGCATGACAAACATCAAAAACAATAAGTTTAAAAGAAGATATTTCCCCTATACAAAGTCAAGAGTTGAATGCGATATGGAATAATATAATATATATATTAGGTAACAGTTACAACCATCATCCACCCAAATTACGTAAATAGTAGATGCAAATGGCAAAAGAATGTCATAGTTTTCCCAGGTTGATGATAACCAAAAGATGCTGAAACATAAATAGGGTCAAGAAATATATCGCAATGAATTCACTATCATCAAGAAGGAACAATTTGTTCTTAACAAGACGATAACTAGACACATGGATATTGATAGTTACAATTTTGTTTATTACGCCCCACATTGCATTTTCAACCAAGCATTTAAAGTAAAACTACAAAAGATATTATGTTACACAACTTGACATTGCATACGACAGATAAAACACCCAAAACTATACCACTATTACAAAAGATTATCTGAAATAACCCACTTGCACTATGAATTGGTTCTACACCATATAAGAGCTAACATGTTGATACATTTTAGAAATAAAAACTCACCAGGTTTTCCTCCAGATAAAACTGCACTTTCAACGGGTTCTACACCATACAACTGGATATGTAAAGAATAGTGACCCAAAATAGGTAAGGAGAACCATAATTAAATTTGAGAGAAAGAGAATCACAAGTACATTGAGAAAATAGGAACTCACATAACCAAAAGCTTACCTTGATGTTAGGGTTTTGCTCTTTAAGGTACCTTCCTGCACCTGTAATTGTTCCTCCGGTACCTATCCCAGAAACTAGGATATCAACTTTCCAACCTGAGCCTTTCCAGATTTCGGGTCCAGTGGTTTCATAATGGATCTAACCAGATGACATTAATTAATAACTAATCTTCCAAACCAATATGTTACCAACATATATAAGTTGATAATAAAAAAAAGTACTCATGCATTAGATACCTTTGGGTTGGCAGGGTTTTCAAATTGCTGAAGAATATAGGAATTTGGGGTCCTTTCTTGTATCTCTTTTGCCTTTTGAACAGCCCCTAACATGCCTCTGGCAGGATTGGTAAGAACCAGTTCAGCTCCAAAAGCTCGGAGAATGATTTTCCTCTCTATACTCATAGAAGCTGGCATGGCAATGATTAGCTTGTAACCCTTAACTGCTGCCATAAATGCCAACCCAATACCAGTATTCCCGCTAGTTGGCTCAATGAGGACACTCTTCAACAATGTGTGAAATAACACAAAAAGTTCATTAGGTTCACAACTAAGAAGCACCTGGACGAGTATGCATTCTTATACGATATAGGTACGTTGGTACGACAAAACGTAACGAATGTAGATTACAAGAATGGCTAGGGTACGGCTATAATGAATGTACTGTATTTGATAATTACTTGAAATAAAGAAAACAGCTAAATGGCTTGAGCAATTAACAATCCAACATCAAATAAATGCTTAACACCACAATTAGCTTAAGTTACAATTCAAAATTTAATGTCATCCTACTAAAGAACCTATGGACCAAAATCTTTGCTCTAGAATCATGATAAGCATAGAAAAATGCACTCTTTATTAACCTAGCTTCCAATCTGTATAGGGTATGGCTTGACACATATTGGGGTACTACTACGATACAACAAAAATGAGAAAAATCTCAGTATGTGCTTTGTGCACCCGCCACGTACTTAGTAGTAACATGCCAAGTACTGGAAGGCGATATGTTACAGGTGTAAGAGAAGTTCAAATCTTTGGTAAATATTCCAAGGAATAATATTAGCTAGAGAGAAACAATAGTTAACAATCAAAGAATTGAGAATGGAGTGATCTAGAAGACTGAAAAAGAGGGCAAGAGTGTATACGAAGAGACTAAGGTAGTAGAACTTTAAACTAATCCATGTGGGGTGCGCAGGATATCTAGAGAGAGTGGAAAAAAATAACTGTTAGAAGAATGTTCTCCTTTCAAAAATCTGTAACTACTAATTTTCTCTCTCTGGTATATGACACTGTCAAATCAATCATCCTCTCGGAATTGTGAGAGAATATCTCATCTTTATAGCCACCCTAGGCCAGTATTCAAGTGCCAGGTGGTCCCAATAACATGATGACACCTATCCCTTCCATACTCCATGACCGCAGGGTGACATAACCCACTGCGAGTGTCATCCTCATGAAGCTTGGGTGCAATATTCCCCAATCACTATATCCCCTTGCATTTTCGTTTGGGTAGGGTATAGTTTGTTCAGCTGTGCCAGTACCGCAGCCAAACCTAAGAGGGCCCCTCATGTCCTACCTTAAGACCGGAGCAAACACTTGTCTGAACTAGGCACATCCTTGTCTGAGACTTACTATGTGAAATAGTAATGCATCCAACGTGTGCTAAAAAAAGCGAGTAGTAGAGATACTCAATTCTACAAAATGCTTATTCTAATAACTAAACTAAATAGCAAAAAAGAGAAGGAATCCACTATTTATACAGTAGATAATTGAGGTCAAGATATTAAGGGTGACTTTCCGCTACGTATTTTTGATATTTTCGGTATTCTCGCAAGTTAGAATGTGAGTTCAAGACTACTGAAAATACCGTAGTGGAAACTCACCCTAAGTCCCATAGAGTCCACAATGAGGAAAAATCAAATTGCACATATAACACACACAAAAAAAGTATGAAAGCAAGACGGCATAGTACTAACCTCACCAGGCTTAATGAGGCCCCTCTCCTCAGCATCTTGAATCATACTATACCCAATCCTGCTTGCCAAGAATAATTTAATGCATCAAAATCTATTTGGCAGTTCCATACTAAATCTAAGAATCATGGTCATGATTTGAGGTACAATAAAGCATAGAAATCATATAGCTCAAGATCAAGAGGTATCTATTTTTACCTATCTTTGACACTAGAGCAGGGTTCCATGGTCTCTAGCTTGGCAGCAACACGAGCCACACAACCATCGACGACATTGTTGAGGTACACAAGTGGTGTATTACCAATCAACTGCACAAGTCAAAGCAGCAAGAATAATACGATAAGCAGTGCCCTGTGATCTTATGCGCGCCCAACAAGAAGCTAAGAACGTAGCGATGAACAAAGCTTACTTCAGTAATATCCTTAGCAATAACAATATTCTTCTCCTGTGCCCTTGGGTTGAAATCTTTCAAGCTATAGAGTTGATGAGATATATAAGAACTAGCAATCACAACAGTTTTTCTTTAAGAAAACACAAAAGAAGGCTAGATTTCAGAATCCTTGGAACATGTTTGATCATGGATTTGTAGACGGATCTATAAAGCGAAAGGAAAATAATTAACAAAATTCAACAATGATGCTTTTTCACTTCTCATTTTTTCTCTCCACGAATCCATGATCTAAACACATCCGTAGTGTGCTTACTAGCGAGCCAATAACCCAAAAGCAAGTCCCAGCGATCCAAGACTGATCCAAATTCGGGGCCCCATTCACATGTATATTTCTGTGAAACAAAGCATACTCAGTAACTCAATACTTCCATATTATTTTCATCGTAATTAATGATCCCATTAACAAAACAAAATTAAAGAAGAAGTTGCATCAATAGAGACAGATGCAGATTAAAAATTCTTAACTGATCAAACTAAACATTTCAAAAAAAAAAAAGAAGGAATAAGTACCGTACTGGTCAAACTAAATTTTCGGTTTCCTTTCGGGCTTGGATTTCCGAATAATAAGTCAACCAAAACAGTTAATTAAAGCAGAAAATCAAAATCGAAAAAAAAAAAACCCTCTGTAATCCTATTTTGTGAATTCATTCCAGCCCTACAATCATGATAGAACCGTTCATCTTGCAGAACAAAAATTATTCACTTCTTCGGGTGTTGTAAAAATGAACAGGCCGGATCATACTTGCAGGCTTCGGAATCAGCAGGCACAATGAAATAAGTAACAAAGCAGAAAACGAACTTTTCCATTTTGGAGAGATTATGCATGGAATAGAGCTGAGCCCTCTTCCCATTTTTTATAAGCAAACCAAAACAAATTAAGCAGAAAACAAACTTACCTGCACACCACTCTTCAGAAAATACGGAGTTTCGAATCAAAATCCCACAGAGTTCGATAAATACATGTAGACAACAATGTAAGGAATATAAAGTAGGGAAAATCTTACATATAATAAAGTAGGGAAAATCTCAATTTGGTGGAAAGGAAGAAAACTATTTCCAGCTCATGCAGTGATGTTTTTAATTTCAGTGTTATAAAATCTATATATATATATATATATATATAGGGTCCCCTTCTAATCCGGACCTCCCGTTTCCGGACCTCCATGATCCAAACATTTTTTTGACGATCCGATCCGTCCAATGTGTATATTTTTTGCGAAAACTGCTTGATCAAGCCCTTCCCGGTATTTTTTTTTTTGAAGATTTCCCGCGTGGACCCTTGAAAACACCTTCTGAACACATTGGACGGCTCGGATTTTCCAAAAATAATTTGCAACACAAAAAAATCAATTTTTTCTTATTCTCGGGAGGTTTGGACTAGAAAATATATATATGGGAGCACTTCTAGCCCGGACTCCGAACTTCCGGACCTCCGTGATCCGAGCATTTTTTTTACTATCCGATCCGTCCAATGTGTTCAGAAGGTGTTTTCAAGGGTCCACGCGGGACATCTTCAAAAAAAAATACCGGGAAGGGCTTGATCCAAGCAGTTTTCGTGGACCCTTGAAAACACCTTCTGAACACATTGGACGGCTCGGATTTTCCAAAAATAATTTGCAAAACAAAAAAAAAATCAGTTTTTCCTTATTTTTGGGAGGTTTGGACTAGAAGTTTTACTTAATCTAGTCAGGGATCCCTAAGTCCGGGATTCATAGTTCCGAACTAAATTTTCATGATCCGAACCGTCCAATGTGTTTAAAACGTGTTTTCAAGGGTCCCCGCGAGAAATCATCCAAAAAAAATACCGGGAAGGGCTTGATCTAAGCAGTTTTTCATAAAACTGTATATGTACAGTTTTTGTGAAAAACTGCTCGGATCAAGCCCTTCCCGATTATTTTTTTTTATGATTTCTCGCAAGGACCCTTGAAAACACGTTTTAAACACATTGGACGGTTTGGATTATGCAAAAACAATTTTTAAAACCTTCAAAACACCCAAAAACCTTCAATCCGGGATCCTTGACTGGATCACCAGTGTATATATATATATATATATATATATATATATTCGTGTATATATATTAAGAAGTTTCATGTGAGGGCTCCCTCACAAAAAAAGTGCGGAAAAACAGTCGTGAGCCGTTGGATCCTATGCCCTATATACAACCGGATGTCCTGGCCAAGCGGCCCTAGGTGTAACGACAGGACATAACCCCATACCCAGTAGCCCTAAGAATTTGCGGGCAAGAAAAATCGAACCTGAGGCTTTAGGTGGGAGCAAACCCTAAATTGCAAGACAAGACCACATTGCCAACCCCTTCGGTTATAAAATCTATTTGTTGCAAAGACCTTGATTGCCCCCCATTACTCTCTTAAGTTACACCAATCCATCGTTGACCTCTCTCGCTGCTTTTCTTTTGTTTCTTTGGTAGGAGTATCTCTTTTCTTTTTCTCTCCCCCTTAATACAATTTTATTGAAGCATTTCTATTTTTTAGGATCCATTTGATTAGAAAGAAAATTATGTTGGAAAATGAAAGTGAGAAAGTAAAGTAAAAGAAAAGAGATGTTGTTGTTTTCCTCTATGCATTTAATTAGAATGAAAAATTTATAAGACTCTTCCAAGATAATGTTTATAAATACGGCCCTAAAATGAAAATGACGTGCATAAAGACACGGAATTATTACCCTTGACCTGATCAAAAATAAAAAAGAACCCCACTATAGGTAAAGATCAACCTTGTACCGATGGGGTACAGACGGACCGCGGGGTCACTTACCCGTCCCGCACAAATGATACGAATTGTTCAAAAAATTTAAAGTATTTTTTTTTAAGTGGCCTCGCGTGAAATCAGGTCAAAAATATGCCTGCAACTAGTTGATCTGATGCACCCATTTCTCATTCGGATTAAAGATGAATGAGAAATAGGTACATCGGATCAACTAATTGTAGCCATCTGTTTGATCTGATTTCTCGCAAGGCCATTAGAAAAATTATTTTTAAATTTTTGAACAATTCGGATCATTTGTGCGGGATCCATAAACAGGCCCCGCGACCCGTCTGTACCCTATCCATACAAGGTTAATCGGTCCCTCAGGATTTTCGAAAAAGAAATTCAAAATATAGGTGAACATATTCAAATTTGTGTGAGAGAGTGTGTGTTTTGCAGCATTTGCTGGCTCAGGGGGTGTTCTACTAACAAGTTTTTTTTCAGAAACTAGTTTTTCCCAAAAACTAAGATATGTCATCCTCTCACAATACATCACATAAAAATATGTGAATACAAAAATCAAGGCAGTTTTAAAATAAAACTCCCATAGTGGAACACCCCCTTAGTCTGATAGAGACGTGATAAAATAAGGAAGCTGGATAGCTATAACTGCAAGAAAGGTAGAGTCAAACAAGGGTAATTTAGTACTATTAATAGAATTATTCTATAATATTGCTATTACTCCAGTATTTGTCTCTATGAGAATGTAAATATTGTTCCTACCTACCACTGATAGGATATTTCCCCTTCAACGTTTAAGGGACACCGAGCCAGATCATCCCCAGTTTGGTTCTCTCCAGGGACCATCAGTTTATAATTTTTGGGGGCCCGTACGGGGCTCGAAACAATGATCAGAATTGCTCATATTGTAGACCTCGTCAAAAATTTTACCACACCAACAATCATGTTGATCAGCACACATTTATACTGAAAAAATTATAAGTACCATTCGCACTAGATTTGAAACCATGTGTGTTTTTATTGATATATAAATGTGTGCTGATCAAGCATCAATCGGTTTCCAATCAACATGATTTTCTTGATGATTATTGATTTGGACGAGCTCCACAAAATGAATGGTTCCGATCATTTTTATGGACCCAGGATGAGCTGAAAAAAACACAAATTAGAGAGAAACTGGAGAGAACCAAACTCTGACCGAGAAAATGTCCTCTCTCTACCAAAAGACTGCTAAGCTCCTATCTGTGAGAGTTTTTTAATAGGGATAAGCACCTCTCCCTCGCATGAATGAACCGTCCCCTTGGAGAGCAATTTTGTTCAACGTCCTCTTAGATGAAGGTAACTTTATCACAATTCGGTGAGGCATATAGTATCGATTCGGTAATCAAAATCAGTTATTTGTACAATTGATATGTGAAGAAAATATGTGTAAGAATAGCTTAATCGTATGTCAATAAGTACTTGATTGAAGTGCAATTCTATGGTTGGATAGAGCAAAATTGAAGTTTTTGATTGAAAAATCTTCTAATTGAGCTGAATTTTTGCGTGATCTCTACCAAATCAATTTATGTAAACAATAGTAAATGGTTATGATTACCGAATTACAATCTGCAACATAACTTAACGAATTGGAGGAAAGTTACAGTCACCCAAAATGAGGGTGAACAAAATTATCCTCGCTCAACTCATGGATACCACCATGTTTATCAAATAATCTTAGTTTACTTTTTCTTTTAAATTTAATAGTCTTCGTTGTTCAGCTCATCAAGTCAAATGAATGAGCATATGAGCAATTTAAAAAATTACTATATAAAAATTAGTCAAGAAGTGCACAAATAAATCAGACGACGTGTGCAGACCTTTATCCAAAATATACATAGGAATCCCTCTCGTCTTGCATCGCAATTTGGTCACATAAAATATAGTACAAAGACTTCCATACAGTAGTAGAGTGATTCCCTGCATCGTAGCTGGCAACGTGCCCAAGTAGTGGAAATTTTATACGTAAGAAAGAAACCTTCCAATGAAAAGGAATGGTTGACTAAATTGTTTATGGAAGGAGAGATTTTTCGGTGCCGAGTGGACACTATCTTACATGGTGTCCGAGTGGCAATCTCAGCCGTCCAAAAGTATATTGGACGGTCCAGATTCAAAGAGAGAGAGGAGTGAGAGAGGAGAGAGAGTGGAAAAAATCTGAACCATCCAGAACACTCTTGTACTGGCCGTATGGCACAGAAAAAAATTCCCCAATAAGGGCTCTCTCTCTCTCTCTCTCAAGAATCACTGAATAATACACGCTGTGTTTGGTTGAGAGTTTTGAGAAGAATATTTGGAGAAATATTTTTGAGATAGTGTTTGAATGAGTTTTTGGAAAAAGTAATAATTAGAGAGATGTGTAATAATTGGAGAGAGAAATGAGAATAATGATTGGATAAAGAGGTATGAGTAGAGAGAGAAATATGATTAATGATTAGAGAGATGAGAGATGGGGAAAGAATCTTTTTGGAAATTTTTTTGGAAATGTGAAGTGAACAAAGTGTAAAAACTCGCACGATTATAAAAAGGGTGGAAATTTCTGTTGTACCTCATAGAGGTGGTTTAAGGTATTGATACCTTAAAAGAGGATTAAAGTATTACCGTTCAAAAAAAAAAAGAGGATTAAAGTATTTAAGATTGTTTTAACCATTGGATTCATCTTTGACTTAAATCCGGCAGTTCATTCTTCGAATTGAAAACTATGGACCAAAAAGTAGGCGGTTTTCTGGAAAAAATAGTGGTTTGGAGCATTTTTTTTTTTTTTTTTTACCAACATAGATAACCACACTTATTACTTTGCATGACACTAAAATTACAACACAAGATGATCTTATCCATCCTGTCTACGTACTCCCTCCATCCCAAATTATTTGCCCCAAAAATAACGTGTTCATGAGAACTTTTTTTGAAAAAAAAAAATTACACTGATTTTTTCTTCTCAATGAAATCTTTAAATTAGTGTAAAGTTTGTTGAAAAAAATTAATGCTTGTACATTATTTTTTACGTGCTAAA
This sequence comes from Vaccinium vitis-idaea, assembly GCA_963854785.1. Taxonomy (NCBI): domain Eukaryota; kingdom Viridiplantae; phylum Streptophyta; class Magnoliopsida; order Ericales; family Ericaceae; genus Vaccinium; species Vaccinium vitis-idaea. Next base: position 15,580,608 of record OY978225.1, on the reverse strand, counting down.
TGCACACACTCCCAAAAGGAGCAAGCAATTTGGGACGGAAGGAGTAACAAGTTGCAGGTAAATCTTGAAAAACGTGTTCATAGTTGTTGTCCATTTAGAGAATTCACATGCACACAACATTTTTCTATTATCCCCCAATATTGTGTTTAGAGAAGAAAAAAACCGTTGCATATAAAATTAAAAAAAAAATTTGGTGCCTATAATCATTTTGGATAATTCAAGATTAGTTGTTAGTTGTGTAATCTAATTAATAATAAAGATGTCATGGTTAAGATTTTGAAAACAAATCACCACAGGTTTTAAAAAATCAGAGTAAAACTTTATCAATAATTCTATCTATTTATATGCTACATGCCGATATCAGAGAGATACCGGGTATCATTTCAGATCTATCACTATTGTTGTTATTTCTTATACCAAAAAAAAAAATGCATATGTAAAAAATAATTCAACATCGCACAGTGCCGAGTGCATTTGAGCCTAACGAAAAATGCAATAGTACTAGATTTAAAAAAAAAAAAAAAATGGGTACGTTCTGAAACGATACGAGATTCAAACTCTTGGTTTCCATATTAAAAGAACGTAATTTTTTTTTATTACTTTTTTTTTTTTGTTCTCTACGGGAAATGCTGTGAAGAAGTAACAAGATCCGAAAGAATTTTTTTGCATGTCAAGCTTTATGAATGTTGGAGAGTTCCACCTTTTGAACACATTTATTGCCTTTTAAGAGACAATTTAATTATTAGAATCATAATGTTTTATGGGTTTGTTTTTAATAGTACTGCGACAACATAAAACTTTAAGTATTCGTGGTTGTGAATTCTAATTTATAATCATCGTAGTTGATTTCTTTATGTTTGATCACGCTTTAGAAAAATAAATAGGTTTGTTGGACGAGTATGAAAAATAAAACTTTAATTGGATTGGATTTTTGCATTTGATCAAAAAAATTGGATTGGGTTTGAGAATATAAAAAGAAGCTCGATTCTTAATGGGTCAAGCTTGCACATGCACAAATCTCATTAGTATTTAGGTTAAGCCCAACCCGAACCGAGGTATGTGCACCCCTAACTGCAATCATAATATGTAATGCCACTAGAGGGGTGTTTGGCCAAAATTGTTTGGCATTAATGTGACTATGTTCTTCTTTTTTTTCCTGATTTTGTTAGATTCGTGTCAATTTTGGGGGGTTAATTGTTCTTGTCAACGAACGTAATTCAAAAAATTACAAAGTTATGACTAAAAGTCCCAAAAATTTACTGACGACAAAAACAAATGAAATTTTCAATATTTTGCTATTTAGTATCTACATGGTTGTTTATCTAATTTTTTCCAACTTCAGTCTATATTTGCATCCTTTTCGATTTCTCTTGTCAAATGAATGATTAATTCAAACAATTTGACAAAAAAAAATAAACAAAATAAATTAACTTAATTTTTATTAAAAAAATACAGTATTAATTTTGTCCCAACGCACCCTTGCTCAGCTCCAATTCCAATTACCCTGCTACTTGAATAATGACTTTATTTGTTCTAGTAAAATAAAAAGGAAACAAGCTTGGTCTGGCTTTTTTTTTTCTTTAGCCACAGTAATATGTATTCATAACCAAACACTATAAAAAGTACAAGGGACCCAAAAGATCCGAACAAAAACAAGAAAAAATAAACAACAACAAAATGAAAAATGAAAAATCACGTCCAAAATTTAGGACTCAGGGGAGGTGCTGTGCACAGCCGTGTTGATGTAGGCCACTAATCTGCAGTCTTGCTTTTATCATTTTAAGGTACAACTAAGGGGGTGTTCCACTAATAAAAAATTGTTTTTTTCAAAAACCGAGAGAGGTCATTCTCTCACAATACATCACATAAAAAACCGTGAAAAACTAATTTTTTCAAAAAACCACCTTAGTGGAACACCCCCTAAGTGCGTGCCTTTCAATCGAGTTTTCAAAACCCGGTTCCATGCATAATAATTTATCCCTCTAAAACCCGGAAAAAGTGGAGATGCGGGGTATCGATCCCCGTACCTCTCGCATGCTAAGCGAGCGCTCTACCATCTGAGCTACATCCCCTTGCTGTGTGATCGTTGTTTATTTCAATTTTATTTTAATAATTTAAACTACGACCGTTTAAAAAGGGAATTTGCACTTGTCCTCTTTGACTTTTATTATTATATCATTTATACATAATTCTTTAGTCTTTTATTTTTATCTTACATTGCGTCCTAACTTTAATTCTTTCGTCATTTGGCTCTAAAAGTATTTTCTCCTCACCTAAATTTCAATCTTCTTTTATTTTCTGAATAAATCAACCGCTAGCCAAGTTGAAAGGCCCTATGCGCCCATATACGGCTATACATCAATGCACAAGACTAAAGGTCAAGTCCCACTAACAACATATATTAACAACTAACACTGCTTTCATGTTTAAAAACAAAAAACAAAAACAAAAAAAACAACCTCTCATGTTAAATTTTCTATTTTCATAATTTGCTTGATTTTTCAAGAGGAAATCCGCCATGTAAGCACCACTGGGTTACTCGTGGGTGATTTAAAATTTGTTCTAGATAAGGTATTTGAGCCTGCCATATGGTCAGGGCGGACAGAGGGGTGCAAGCGGGGTCTCGGGTTCCTGTACACCTTTCAATTATCCCACTAACGAATCGACCTCTACAAGTCTCTTGAGTGAATAAAAAGTTTATAAAATTTATATATGTGTGTGAAAAAAAAAACCCTTAAAATTTCAAATTATGGACATTTATCGGTCAAGGTTATAAAAATACATGCGACTATACATATGTACACAAAATATCATCTTCTTCTCAAAACTAGTAAGAAGCAATATTTATAGTATTATAGACTTTCTTATAATGTAAAAATATAATAATTCGGGTCTCCGCTGAGTATAAATCCGAAGTCCGCCACTAGGTCCTCTTGGGGTTGATGTAGGCATGGCTTTCTGAAGTTATTGCACCTGGTGATTGCATTCAGGTTCGTTGGCGGCGATGGATACAATTGAAGATAAAGGGAGGCCAGCGAGTTAAAAAGAGGTGGAGATGGGAGTAGTAGACATGAGAAAAAAACAAACTCCTCCAATTTGATCAACATTTTTTATTTTTTATTTATTTAGCAAAGCGGATAAAAAAAAAAGAGAGGTAAAGTTACTAAAAATAGCGTGTATAGTGGAGAAAAGACACAATAAAAATGTTAAAATATAAAACACAAGGGACTGATTTTTATATTACTCCACTTGAACATGTCGCAAAAAATAAAAGTCTATTTATCGTTACTTCAAGTAAACCTTTTCTCTTTTTTTTTGTCTAAGTTTATTAGAAATTGTTTTACTTTAGGGAAAATGACCAAAAAATGGTATTTAAAACTAATAATACCAATTACATGGTAAGGTTATTGGAAATGACCAAATTAATGACAAGGAGAAAAGAAATTCCACATAAGTGGTAAGACCTATCTGAATTGTCCAAAATACCCTCTCTCCTTTGAACCCCTAATATTTCCCTCAAAGTGTAAAAACCTGGATCGACTTCTTCCCCCTTTCTTTCATCTCAGTCGATCCAGAAAGAGAGGGAGAGGGAGAGGGAGTGAGGGAGGGGCGATCAAGCCAGTGACCACCACCACCACCGACAACTACCACCGCCACCACCGGCGACTTCCACCATCAGCAAAAATCTCTTGGGCGACCACGAAGGTGTCTCTCTCTCTCTCGCGCGATCAAACACTGCTCTCTCTCTCTCTCTCTCTCTCTCTCTCGCGTGCGCACGCTACGCTGTTTTCCTGTGTTACAAGAAAAAAACATTATTTTGAAAATAATACCATAATTGAAAAATCCCCAATTTGAGAAACCCTAAATTGGTACGCTTGTGATGATTGGCTTAGTGAGGATCAGATTCAGTACGCTTGCGTTGATGCCTTTGTTTTGTTTGAGATTGGAAGGTGTTTGGATGCCTTTGCTTTGTTCCTCTTTTAGTTTCTTGGGAAATCTTAATTTGACATGTATTGGAAATGTGTCGTGCAATTGGCAAAGTGTTCAAGGAGCACCTGGATGGAGGGTAATGCCACTATCTTTATTCTGTTTTTGTTTGGAAGTTTCAAGCATGTCTTTAAGATAGCATAATGACATTACTTAATAGACCTTTCACTGTGCTAACATATTTAACAGATTCCCAGTTTCCAAAGCTCTTTGTGCAGGTGTATTAGAGTATTTCATAGAAGTGTTCAGAAGGTAATTATAACTACATCTTAAGTACCAATAAGGTATGAGTTGTCTAACAATTGAGCTGAGAATTTTCGTTTCCGTAAGGTATGCCAATATAGTTGCCTAAGTTTGCTTTGCTTTGTTTTTCAGTTAGTAATTACAAATCCAAGATTACACATGATATAATGTTCTCAGGTGAAAGATGAGCTTGAACATTTATTGGATGATGATATGGATATGGTGGAAATGTACCTTACCGATAAGCATAATACTCGGCATGCTGAGGAACAGGAACCAAAGTAGTGAGAGCACATAGCAGCCCTTGGACTACCTTTTCTTTTCCTTTTGTCATTCTGAACATATGGACTCCATTTTGTTTAGTTTGTGGAGTTTGTCTGATATGGGCTAACATGCCTTCTTTTTTAGTATGTATAAGAGAGGAGGATGCCCATTGGTACCTCAATTCTGGGTACAATTCTGTAATGCTGGGCAATTACTGGTGCATCATCTCCCAAGCTATGTTGATATAGCTTGTAATTTTAAGTTTTATTCTCATTGGTGGAACTTAGGTAGAGGGGGCTGTCCTCTACCACTTGTTTGATCCCATTGCATTGAGTTTCCTATCCCAGAGGGGGCTTATTCATTTGATGCATGTTGTGTTGCTTGCCTTGGAATTTTATTTCAGGTCTTATAAAGCTCTCAAGCTACAAAACATGAGGGGAAGGGGACCAGTACACTTGAATGCCGAGAAAGAGGAATGGGAAAGAGTTTTCAAGCAGAGCTTGCACAAATGTAGACCAACTGTTATTTCCTTATTTGTATTTGTAATTGTTGTTGTACTTGGTATAACGTTAAGTACCAAGAATGCTAAGAATGTCAAACATTTGTATCGTCCATGAGATTAATAAATGTGATCTTTTCTTGAAAGAGGTTTGGCATCAATTACTTTAATTTCTCTTCTTTAATTGTTGTTTTTACTATTTGCCGATGCTGTTATTTGTTTAAGACGCGAGGCGTCGGACTAGGCCATAAAGCAAAGGAACCCTATCAAAATTTTACAAGAATTGACAATGTAAGATCAACTACCATGGATTGGATTTTGTTCCAAGTAGTTCATAAATACAGAGAGAGAGAGAGAGAGAGAGAGAGAGAGAGAGAGAGAGAGAGAGAGAGAGAGTTCATTGCTAAAAAAAAACATAACTTCAATTCCAATTCTCAATCACACTGGCATTGAGCCCATTTTCTAAGGATTCCAAAACTGAATTTTTTTAACAAGCAGTTTCAACTTTGGATCACTCCCTTTACCAATCAAAGATGCAGGATATGGATAAGGATACGGATACAACACACGATACAAATACAGATTTGGACACAGGATAAAAGATATGGATACGGATTCGGACACAGGATGCGGATACGGATTCATACAAATATGGATTCGGACATAGGATACGGATACAGTCACAGGATACAGATACGTGCAAATTTGGACACAGGATACGGATTCATATACACACATTCCACATTGACATCTTGTATCACCATACACAATCCTGTAAGGCCAGTGTACCAAAGTTGAAGGACAAGCTTCTTGACATCCACAAAACAATGATTTTTAGAGAGATTTTGCATGTTGCACTCTGTGTTTGATGTACTTGCACCATTACTCCAAAAACATGCACTCTGTCTCAAAATATTTGCATCCATGTTAGGCCAACCTGCCTTATAGGATATGGTCAAATCAAACTTTTTTAGAGAGATTTTGGGTGTTGCACTCTATGTTTGATGTACTTGCACCATAACTCCAAAAACATGCACTCTGTCTCAAAATATTTGCACCCATGTTAGGCCAACCTGCCTTATAAGATATGGTCAAATCAAACTTTTTTGAAGAGATTTTGGGTGTTGCACTCTATGTTCGATGTACTTGCACCATTACTCCAAAAACATGCACTCTGTCTCAAAATATTTGCACCCATGTTAGGCCAACCTGCCTTATAAGATATGGTCAAATCAAACTTTTTTAAAGAGATTTTGGGTGTTGCACTCTATGTTCGATGTACTTGCACCATAACTCCAAAAACATGCACTCTGTCTCAAAATATTTGCACCCATGTTAGGCCAACCTGCCTTATAAGATATGGTCAAATCAAACTTTTTTAAAGAGATTTTGGGTGTTGCACTCTATGTTCGATGTACTTGCACCATTACTCCAAAAACATGCACTCTGTCTCAAAATATTTGCATCCTATCATTGAAAATATAATTTTTGCTATGGTTGATATGGTTGGCCAATATTGGTTTCTATCATTGAAAATATAATTTTTGCTCTTTGCATTATATGACGTTGCTCCTTGTATAAATCTCAATTGCACTGTATGTCAGAAAACAAGCAACATGTTGGCTTTGTTTTTGAAGTGTAATTTGCCTGTCTTATACAAATAATTTGAGGACTAAGCAATGTCTTTGTCCACATACAGAGATATTATATTGTCAAATAAGTCCCTATTATGGTTCATCAGGCTTGACCTTTGTTCAAAGTTTCTAAGACATCTATGATAGTTGAAGCATAATATGTATTTTTGTCACTGTGACTATAATCCTTGCTCCTTATTGTGTTTGTAACCTGTGATCTTAAAAAGTTGGATGTTCTGAAAAAAAATTGACAGCATATCCGCTATTTTCTTGCCTAGCCCGACGTCTCAACGTCTCATCAGACAATCAACAACAACAATCACCTTTCATATAATTTGATTAGAAAGATATCAAATAGGAGTAGATTAAACGAGTTGTTCATCCATTGATCCCAAAAGGAAATGTTGATAACTGGGTAGGTTTTTCCTACCAATTTCACCACGAAATAACAAAAAAAAGTCATAAACGAGTTGTTCTAACTTTTTGAAAGAAATTTTCCGTATTGCACTCTATCTTCGATATATTTGCACCATTACTCAGAAAAATGGCACTCTCTCTCAAAATGTTTGCATCCGTGTTAATCCAACTTGCCCTGGCAGGGTATAGTCAAATCAAACTTTGTTTCAAGAGATTTTACATATTGCACTCTATGTTCGATATAATTGCACCATTGCTCCAAATGATTGCACTCTCTCTCAAAATGTTTGCATCCATGTTAGACTAACTTGCCTTGGCAGTGTATGGTCAAATCTAACTTTTTTTTTCTCAAAGATTTTTTATGTTGTTTTTACTATCTTTCATATAATTGCACCATTTGTTAAAACAATTGCACTCTGTCTCAAAACAATTGCACTCTGTCTCAAAACAACCTGCATTGTGTCTGCTTTATTCTTGCACTATAACTTAAATAAATTGCACTCTATCTCAAAACATTTACACTAGCTCCGCCACCTCCCAACTTCTCAGCGCCTTTCCACATCCATAGTTGTCCACGGAGGGAGGGGGAGAGAGAGAGAGAGAGAGAGAGAGAGAGAGGAAATGAAGCTGGCGGCCACACACTAGAGCTACGTGTAGGGTATGGTCAAATTAAACTTTTTGAGAAAGATTTTACGTGTTGCACTCTATCTTTGATATACTTGCACCATTACTCAAAAAACATGCACTCTGTCTCATAGTATTTGCATCCATGTTAGGCTAACCTGCCTTGTAGGGTATGGTCAAATCAAACTAGTGTTGGGGCTTTACGATGCTCCTTACCTCAAACTTATTGCACTTAGGTTAGGCCTTTGCTCCTTGAGTGAATTAACATAACACCATCTGAGAATAACTATTGCTCCTTTATCTCTCCCCTGTGACATTGTGCTTTCCATCGTCTATCTTTTATATACTTGCACTATTACTCTAAAAAATTGCGTATTGCACTCTATCTTTGATATACATGAACCATTACTCTAAAAAATTGCACTCTATCTTGGATATAGTTGCACCATTACTGCACTCTATCCCAAAATATTTGCATCCATGTTAGCCAACTTGCCCTGACAGTGTTTGGTCAAATCAAACTTTTGGAAAATTTTTAACAGCATCTCCCCTATTTTCTTGCTCATCCCGATGTCTCAACATCTTATCAGACAGTCAACAACAAGAAGAAACACAGTTTATATACTTTGGACTCACGCCGAGTCATGCTCGTATCATATGAATTATCCATTATAATTAAAACAAAAGAAAGAACAAGTAACGACATTCAGTATTTGAACAAGACCAATTCTGAATCCAGGTTTTATATATATCCAAAAAGAGTACAAACGACCTGAGCATTAACATATGTAACATTTAATGTAGCTCTGTACAAATGAAAATCATATAGAACTGGGATCGCTGGTGGCCTTGTCTAATCTAGCCTAATAACTAAGCAGCTTTCCATGGAAAATTGTTTTGCTCATTCAATCTTTGGCATCACTGGCTCTCTCCGAAGTCCTTTTTGTTGCTTGATCTGCACTATCAGAAGCATAGTTGTAGGCATCAGAGGCTCTCTTTTTCCCACTTGACATTGGTCCACCCATTGTCTCCTTGACATCTACAGCCATATTTGAAGAAGCCATATTCATCGCTTGGTCTGCCTTTCAGAAGCAAAGAAGTACACGTTGGAAGCTTTATCTCTCCCCTGTGACATAGTGCACCATATAATTCAACCGAAAACAATAAGTGAAGGGAAAACATGTAGGCAAAAACATGCATGCCGCCAGTAGGTCTAATAGATATATGAAAGATACTGTAGTTTCTCTAAGGACAAGAATTTTCCTCATTTTTTGTAGTGCCAATGGTAACTTGAAAAGCCCAAACTCGACAGAAATATCTCACAAATATTTAGAAAAGAACCTAAAAGGCACAAAAAAATGAAGTCAAGCAAAGAGGGAAGGGCGACCACAGAATTGGTATTGGCCATCGCATCCAATTATCTCATATCAAGCATATTTTCCATCAACCAAAATGTAGGCTAACTGCTAACAAACAAAAAGAGTGAGCATGTGTGTGTGTGTGCGTGTGTGTGTGTGTGTGTGTGTGTGTGCGTGTGTGTGTGTGTGTGTGTGTGTGTGAGAGAGAGAGAGAGGGAGAGGTCTTCGAAATAATATCGGAAACAAAATTCTGTTTAAAAAACTCAATGGGGACAACGTTTGAGAAGGCAACTTACAGTCTTACACCATTCAAGAATGTGGCTTGGGGAAGGCTGGGAAGTGACATGTGGAACCGGTTCTTGCAAATTTGAGACGCCACAAGGAAGACAACATCACCATCAGAATAGAAAAAGGAGCTATCATGACTACCATGAATCCTCTCAGTACTCTCTCTGAGATCAACAAACAAGCACTTAGATTCTAAACCAACTCTGCCTTTACATAATCAACAAAGCAATCTAAGTACAGCTGCTTAATAACAAGACCAGAGCATAAAGATAAAAAACTGAATGAAATTGCGAGAGACCAAAAAAGGGGGATACAGAAACAACCAACAAAGGGTGCCATAAAATGTCAATGCTATTACACAAGACACAAGTTCAATAACAACTTAAACCACACACTAAATCCACAGCCAAAACAACTTCAACAATTTCTAGAACAATTATCAAACAGTTGGTGTGCATCTACAAAGGTTTGACAATGATCATGAAATATCTTTGGGCTCTAGAGGAAGTATTACCTAAAAGTAAAAAATGGAATTCATCACCATGGGGCAGGTCTTGAATCCTCCTCAGGCTTCATAACTGCATCCAACAAACTTTTTGGCATATTTCGTCAACCATAAAGAATGTCCACAAACAAGCTTTAAAAGATGTTTTCCTAATCGAAAATTAGTAGTATTTTCTTTGGAATAATGAGTCGCCTCCAATCTTACAAATTTCTTGACCCATCAAACCAAACATCAGTGGCGGAGCCAGGATTAGAAATCCGGGGGGGCCGAGTTATGAAGGAAAAAAGTTCAACGCAAAATACCTTTCTATTGTGGCCATACAATGGACAGGTGCTTGTTGCCAAGAATAAAAAAAACTACGCTGGAGAAATTAGAAGACATCGGCTAGATGCAATTTATTTGGTCCATAAAATACTTGTACATTACTCCCCATGTGGCCATATAATGGACAGTGTTTTTCGGGTTCACGAACCCGTTCATTACGCCTCTTATGGCCATATAATGAACGGGCTTTCATTGCTACAAAATCGATGCAGAGATGCTGTTAATTTGGATTGCAAAGTGCCCGTTCATTACCCCCCATGTGGACATATAATGAACGGCATTTTTGGCAGCCTAAACAACCCGTTCATTATGCCCATTGTGGCCATATAATGCACGGTGTTTTACAACTAAAAAAATTCCTCTTCACAGCCATTTTATAATGACGCCCCTTTGTGGCCTCAAAAATTGCCTGCAGCCTTCAAAATAACCTCTTTGTAGCCTCAAAAAAACTGCCCTGGTCTTTTTATTTTGGCTCTTACATGGCTAATGGCTTACGAAAATGGGCTACAATAATGAAGAAAATGAATCAAACTTCCTATACCAAAAATCACGTGGGGTATGTCCACTGACATTTGTTTGTTTACCACCACCATTTGAGGGCTTAAATTTGTTACCTCTTTATGATTCAAACTGATTGCTTGAATTAGCCAAGTAAACCGCGGGGGGCTGTGCACCCCTCGGCCGTTGGATCGTGTTTTGGACGGCTTGGAAAAAAAAATGAAAATTAAAGAAAAATTGCCGAATGCATCCAAGCCGTCCAAAACACGATCCAACGGCCGAGGGTGCACAGCACCCCCGAGTCCAAGTGAACATTAGATTAGATTAGGTTACGAGCTAAAAGAGAAAGAAATCAGACCCGAGATTATGGCTGCCGGCAGAAAAAAAACTTCCGATTGACCTTTGAGGAGTGGCCTCTGTAAGATAAACCCGGCAGTCCTCCACTGATATGCACTCCCTGAACGAACAACTTTGCAGGAAATGCAGCTCGAAGATATTCCAAGAACGCCACTCAAATTTACAGAAAACGGACCTACTCAGGATCAAAATCCGCCCATGGAACTGAAATAAACTAACAGAGACGAACCCAATAACTCTTTTCCCGGTCGACGAGTGACCCTGGAGTAGCCCCATGCGCTACCTTTGCTCGGCTCGGACCACTTTATTGACGAACCAAAAACCTAGATCTTCTCAAAACTGAAACCAGATTAGTGGATCATATACCTCTGTGCAAGACGAACCCGGCGCACCCCCCTTGTGGCCGTCCGGCCAACGGTGGAGCCGCACGCGCGGCTAGAAGATCAACGGAGAAGGACGCTGTTAGATACTTCTAGAGAGAGAGAGAGAGAGAGAGTCTTCTTCTTTCTTGTTTGTTTACTCGTAAAAGACTGAAAGGACTAAAGGAGTGCTTTGTTTGAGGAATGGGGGGGGGGCCACCAGTTAGACGTGGGAACCTGGGGATATTGCCAACCCGAAAATTTTTTTTTTTTTTTTTTTCTTTTCAAAAGTGGGGGGGGGGGCCAGGGCCCACCCCAGCCCCTGTTTGCCTCCGCCCCTGCCAAACATCAGTAAATGGAAAAATCTTCCCCCAGATTCTCAGCATCTAAAAGAGCTATAATTCAACATGAATAATTCAAAGTTCAAGAACATAAATTTAATGTCTCAAAAAAAAGGGAGAAGAAGAAGAAGAGGCTACCGACCGAGTGCTTCGAGCTAACGCCGCGGTCGGCAGTGGTACTGTTGGTGCTCTATTGCTACCGGTTGTAGCTTTGATTCACACCGTTGTTTATGCTCTCCTCGATCTAGTCGCGTGAGAGAGAGAGAGAGAGAGAGAGAGAGAGAGAGAGCTAGTGTATGTGTGTGCGCAAAGTTTTACGGAGAGAGAGAGAGAGCGATATGTTCGATCAATTTGGAAGATGAAGCAATCTGGAATAGGGCTAGGTTTGAGTTGGAAAGGGAAAATTAGATTGAGGGTATTTTCGGCAGTTCACCTATAATTTGCCATGTATGTGGAATTAAAATTTTCCTTCTCATGGATTGGGAATTTTGAAAACCATGATCATGTTTTTGGCATAATTTGCCCCAACCACCATGTTTTGGTCATTTTCCCTTTACTTTATGATCCCAACCTTGACTTAAAGTTTATTAGAATTTTTTTTTTGTCTTAAGTTTTTTTGTCCAAGTCTAAACCCATCAAACACGACAATTACATACACACCCAGACAAACTGATGAACACAAATCTCCAGACGATTCAACCATATCAAGTGGGTGCTCTTTTCATCGGCCGGAGGAGATTTTAAGGAAAGAGAAGCTGCAGTTCGCGGCAATAACATTGGTGTTTGGGAGCAATTTTTTTACTTTTCATTTTCGCATTTTTGAGTTTTGGAAGTTTGGGAGACTTGGGCAAAATAACTTCTCAGAAAATGAGTTTTTCATTTTAGACTTTAGAGAGGAGAAGTGAAAAAGAGATGGTGAAGAGTTTTTTGACTTCTTATTTTTCACTTTTCTCATTTTCATTAACAAAAAGACCCACAAAATGTATTTTGAACATATCTCTCAAACACTACGAGCCTGTTTGGGAGACAAATTTTTGCATTTTCACATTCTCATTTTTTCATTTTGAATGTTTGGGAGAAATTCTGAGAACTCATTCTCTGAGAATGAGTTCTGTAAAATGCACAATCTAGAGCAGAAGTGAAAAATAGGTTGAGAGGAGCTTTTTGACTTCTCATTTTCACTTTTTCCATTTTGATTAACAAAAAGACCTACAGAATGTATTCTGCACATATCTCTCAAACACTACTCCTGTTTTAAAATGCATTCTACACATTTCTTCCAAACACTCCTACTAAATCCAAAATACATTCTGACCATAATTCAAAAACTTAAAAAGCCAAAAAGTTAAAAATGAAAAGCTGAAAATGAGGCTCCCAAACACCCCCTACTTCTGTTACAAAATGCATTCTGCACATTTCTACCAAATTCAAAATACATTCTGATCATAATCTCAAAAAGTCAAAAAGTTAAAAATGAAAAGTTGAAAATGAGGCTCCCAAACAAAATATTTAGGCCCAGTTTTTCAAAAGATTTTAGCACCCATGTGCTAAAATCATGATATTTCAAATCAAAAAATGAAGTGGTTCCGTGTATCATTTTTTGATTTTTTTCACACCAAATTAAAGTACACGAGAAGTACTTTAATTTGGTGCAAAAAAAAAATCGAAAAACGATACCCGGAACCACTTCATTTTTTGATTTGAAATATCATAATTTTAGCACCTGGGTGCTTAAATCTTTTGGAAAACTGGGTTAGAATACTTATAGCACCATGAAAGAATGGTTCCATTTTGCATCCTTTTGAAAACGCTAAAGTAACTCTCCTTCAATGGCATAATACATCATTTTGCACCACATCACAAAAAAATACTAGAAGGGGGGCATGTCACATGTTTGTCATTTACCTAGAAAACTGTAAAATTGAAAATACATCCAACCAACATTGACATTTCGAACTGACAACACAGATCCAATTCAAGAACAAGTACGTAAGTAAATAAAACGTAAAACCTCTGAAACCAAATCTCATATATTTCCCACCTGATTCCTATTACTTGATGTATTGAGAAACCCACTTGAAGCCATCCCCGTAGCCCATTTTGCGGACAATGCTGCACATGAACACCTCAAGTGGACGAACACTAGAGTCCGCCAGGTTCACTTTCCCCTTCCCAGTGGTGAGGCCTGTCAGACCCATGTGGTAACGCAACTCGTCTTCCGAAGCAGCATAAGGGATATCAATCTTGTTGCCTAGAATCAGGAAGGGAACAGTGGCCAAGGATTCGTCGGAGAGGAGAGCATCAAGTTCCTTTTTTGACTCGGCAAATCTCTCCTTGTCGTAAGCGTCCACCAAGTAGACAACAGCATCCACCTTCATAACCAAGAATGCCACAATAGTTAAATACAACCAAGCAATTTGGAGTTTACTTGGACTTGCGCCTAACCCAGGAGGAGGTGACATATACAGTACTATATGACATGTCGCAAAAGAACACCCTGTACCACACTAAGTGATGGACGATCAAATCACCATTTCAAGGGTATGGGAAGAGGGGACATGCCAAAATACCACTGTTCCTCAACACATACCACAATTTTTTCTAAGGTAAATGGTGTTTACTAGTTGGCTTAGGGCAGTTGATGCATGATATACGAGTTCTTGTGCATATAGTTCATGGTAAGTCGGAATTACAAAATATGCTTGCAAGGTGAAGGACCAACTAACATGTTGGCAAATCCAACACCCTTATCCGAGTGCCTGATACATGTAGCATATGATACATCAAAACCCTCATGCTTCCACAAACAGAACATGTAGACCAAAACTAATTCCAGTATCAATACTAGCATCCATTTCAGACAGATAAATGCCTTACACAAAACCAATCAAAACTATCTGACCTCTTAATTTACCCAAAAAAAAAAACTATCGACCTCTCAAACGGCTCAGAACAACTTTAATTTAAAACCCCCTCCCTCCTCTATCTTTGCACATAGTTAATAGTTTGATGCAAGTGAAATTTTAGATGGCAATATGGAACCATAAACGAATCACCGATCATTCCCACTTGTAATAATGATTACCGAATACATATCAAAAAAATGAAAATCATCAAGCACACCACAAAAAAAGGGTCAATGCAATCTCGTAGTGAAGTATCATCCAAATGAAACCATAAAACATGTTCACATAGTATTTCAAGCCAAAAGAGTAAAGAACCTAATATCATGCTTTTTTTCTTTTTTTTTATCAGCGAAGGAAACAAATTTTGTTAATGATTCGGCTAACTTCTTAACAATTTTCTCAATCTATGCTTTCCTGGAATTTTATCACTCCATATGATGTTTCGGTGGTTCAATTTCACAAAATGTTCCCACTGTCAATGGCCCAGGTAATGGCTAAAATCCTGAAACAAGTCGAGAAACTGTAAATGCCCATGTGGAATAGCACACCTATGTGACAACTGCAAAATTTGGGAATTGCAAAGCATTGGAGCATTATGGTACTGGTCATGGAGTCCAGGAGCAAATTTGACCGTATCAAGATTATCCCAACAAGATGCAAGGTTTTAGCAACAAAGTGAGTCCTAGGGATAATTGGATAAAGAACATCTTTAGAGGGAATACTTCTTGCTAAGATATACATGCAATAACAAACTAGTTCGATTTGCAAAAAAGCATGTGTTTGGTAAGGTACTATTAGAACACCTCCTGGTAACAAAAAGGTGTCATCAGCGAACTCCCAATTTCGATGTCCGCCTTCCATGAATCAGCTAAACACAGAATTGTTTATCTGGGATTATGAAGGCGGCAAACAAATCCTAAAAAGGATGGAATGAATAAAGGGTATTTGACAATCACAAATGCATGAATATTATGCAGGTAGGGTAGCTGTCAATTTTGTCCACTTTATGGTTCTCTCTGATTCTAAACTAGCAAAGGAATTTTCTCTCATAGAATTGTCTCACATGCAAGGCTATACTTGGTTGAGCTCATGTTAAAACATAAAAAGGGAATTAGCGAAGGAATTGTCTCTCATATGCAAGGCTATCCTAGGTTGAGCTCAATTGAAAAATAGAATGAAGGAATAGATGTCTTCCTGAGTATTTGAAAATATGTTTTTCCCCACTGGCAGGAATAAAAAAAATGAGACAGCAATTACAATTGTTTCAAAGACATACTATATTCACAGATAATATTCTCTTAAAGTGTAAGGTGTCAAGAAAGGGAGGGAGCTAAACATGAAAATGACACGTCCCATTCCACTATCATGAACAATGTGTGACTTATCAATATTCAAGTTAGATGGGCGTCTAAAGTGAGAATCTGAGATGTATAAAGCACATAATGCAAAAACTCATGCACTGAGTCAGAGTGGCCCATCAGCACAATTCAATTTTTTTTTTTATTACTAAGTAAATTATAAAGGGCATCAGAGAAGTGCGAAAGGAGCACCACCTCGCACATCCTATTAAATCAAATGCCAATATTGCAAGCATGTTAAAGTACATCCTTTCACAACGGTATTACCAAGGTTCTAAAACTCGCTATGCACTCCCAGGGCGGCCGGGCACCTTCTAGCTTCCAAGGCCGAATACTCGGCGCCTAGTTGGGCTAGTCGCGAGGGGCCTTCTAGCGCCTAGGCGACAAGTACTTGGCCTCCCAGACCTTCTTTTAGAACACTGGTAACTGAAACCTTGGCTGCATGGAACACAGTTTTCAATGCGCAAATCTATTAAAGGAAGAGCGCCAATTTGGTGTCCCCCAAAAATTAAAGCTGTATGCATTTTTTGGTTGCGTAAATTATCCCTTAAACATTACATATTTACTCTTAAACTGTTTTGGGGCATAGAACGGTCAAAATAGAAAATTACTCATTCGAAACTACCCATCCTAAATCTAAGTTTACACCCACTCTCCTGTCAAAAGAAAAAATCAACCTGTATAACTGTTTGGGAACTAATCAACTGTGCTTTGCACACACATTGTGTGTGCCATCGATGCTAGAAAAGGAGGATGTGAAGCACTTATGTTTTAATGCTGCATAGTTACCAAAGGCACTGAATGAGGAACAGTAATAAACCACATATGACGTTCACTTAAAATATACAAAAGGCTTAAGCTTGTACATAATGCAAGACCAAAGAAATCACATAAAGTCAAACACGTCAATTTCGTACCCAGGAGCAAGAAAAAGAAAATCTGCTCATGATTAATCAACGGTGATGGAATATCCATAAGACAATTTCAATCCATCTAGAAAAATCTTAATCTATCTCAATTCAAAGCTTTATCAAACTAAGTCAATAGACTCAATACAACGAAGTGTTAATGACATTGCAAGTATACCCTTAGATAAATAAAAATAAAAAAAAGGACTAACATTATAAATTGCCAAGAAAATACTACCTTGGCATAGTAATCTTTCCAGACTCTGCGGGCAATCTGATGACCACCCAAATCAAAAGCCTTAAACTTGATTTTCCCAATGCTCAGCTCCTCTGATGTTGGGTACTGTGTCGGCTGGTGCTGAACTAATCTCTGTCCAGATCCCAAATCAATAACAAACACATTAGCTCAATGTTCAATAAGTAAACCAGGACTTGCTCTGTACAAAAATCAGTTCTGTTGGCTGGCTATGAAACTTGTTTTCGAGAATTTCTCGAAAAAAGAACCCATTTTAAAGCAAGAACAAAATGAAAATTTCAAATTCTCGAAAACTGTTTTTGAATCCATTACCTTGGAAACCAACTAAACAAATCCTTCAATAAACAAGCTTAATTTAGCTATTTGGCTTAGCTGATTTCAGTTCTCATCATTGCTCTCTGCTCACTTCATTGACAAAACACTCTTGAGGAAAATTTCCCATAAAAGAGATAATAAACTACACATCTTTAAAACAACATCTACAAAAATTTATCCCGCCATTTCAAATTATCTTCAAGTTTCTGTCCGTCTACATCTTTTACATCCCAAAATTTGAGCAAACAGAATCTTTAAATAAACAATTCAAATAAACAGAACAAGGCATGGACTCCAAAAATACCACATAAGCTCATAAATCGATATATGAAAATAACACAGAAATACAACCTCGTCTTTCAACATATGAAGCAACGTCGTTTTGCCGGCATTATCAAGCCCTAAAAACAAGATCTTAGCCTCCTTCTGCCACAGACCGAGCGATGCAAGCACTCCATAGAACCAATCCACCAAAAACATCTCCGATCCTAACAATTAATTCCTCGAAAAGAAAAACTGAAATTAAATCAAATCAACCAAAACCAGATCGATCGATCTACGAACACAGTGGTTCGCAATCTCTCGATTGATTTCAACGACGAATATCCCGATTGCTGGTACTTGTAGAGAGAGAGAGCGTTGCACGTATTTGTATATTGTATTTCTCTATAAATAGAGATCGAATCGAGCCCTAGAGAGAGAAAATGCTTCGAGGCAATTTGTTGGCATTGATTTCTTCCCCCTTTGTGGTTGTGTTGTAAAATGGGAACCGGGTGATGAGATGACACCGTTAACTTGTTTAACCGGTCGCTGAGTTTTTTTTTTTTCTTTTCTTTTCATATTGCATTTTCGGCAAAATGTCGCATAAGCCAATTTATCAAACACACCTTGGGAGCCTACTTTTTAGCTTTTGATTTTTGACTTTTTGGCTTTTGGTCAAAATAAGTTTTGGATGTGGGAGGAGTGTTTGGGAGAAATGTGCAGAATGTATTTTGGAAAGGGAAAAGGAGAAGTAGAAATCAAAAAGTAGGTGAAAACCAACTTCTCACTTCTGGCTTCAAAAGAGAGAAACGGAGAAGTTGTTTTGGAAGAAGTTGTTTTCCTTCCAGGCGGCCAAACAGCAAGAAGTTGAAAAGGAGAAACCGAAAAGTCAATAAGCAGGCGGCCAAACAGCCCAATATATTAGGGTGGGCATCGTATTATGTCGTGTCGCGTCATACTATATTCGTGTCATATCATTTTGTGTTCGTGTCAGAATTTCCTTAGTCCTAACCCGACCTGTTTAATTTTTTGTATTATCGTGTTGTGTCATATTCGGGTTTCGTGCCAGAAATTGCCGACCATAGCCCGCTAACTTTGTGTCGTGTTATTGAGTCTTTTCATAAATTCCTGTGTCGTGTCGTGTCGTGTCGTGTTGGTGTCATGTTTGTCGCGTTATCTCATGTTCGTGTCAGAATTCTCTCAACCCTAATCCGACCTATTTTACTTTTCGTGTTATCGTGTCGTGTTATATTCGTGTTTTGCGTCAGAAATAGCTGACCCTAACCCACTAACTTCATGTCGGGTTCGGATCATATTCTCATGTCATATCGGAAATTCTCACCCCTACCTAATATAGCCGAGTGGATAGAGATCCCATACTCGGTCCGTGAGGTGGCGGGTTCAAACCCTGCCAGCCTCCTCCCTTCCCTAAAGGTTAGAATGATTTCTTTAAGATTTAAAAATAAATAAAAAACACCCGTAATATATTTTGACAATTCAATTGGTTCGGGAGTATTTTATAAATCTCGACACGAACATTAAGGATGCAAAGAATTAGGTTGAACGAACATTAGTAGCAAACTAAAATTTTTATATATTTTCCTTGAGAAAAATGAGTTGTTAAAATTCTTTCAGTGAATTAATTGATTTGAATCAACCACTATACGATATTCGATCATTTTGGCTTTTTGTATCTGATTAGCACATTCTGTAAATGAATGCCTCAATTTGTTTAAATAGATTGTGGGACTCCACATTAATGAATGGTGAAATTGCGTGTATGGAGCAAAGCTCTTTGGTAATTCCTATATGATTGGAGTACAATGCCTTATTCTTTTTGTATTATTGTTTTGAAATATTTTTTGTCTTTTTCGAATTTTAGTTAAATTTGCGTAATATTTTTTAGATTAATTATTCATCTCAACGAGATAAGTCTGAAAAGTCACAAAAGTTTAAAACAACTTTTTTGTTTTGTCTTTAATATTGTCTTAACTGCACTTTTTTAAAACTTTGGTTCATTTTTTATTGTTCCTAAAAATTTTGACGAAAAACTAAACAAGAAATTATAAAAGTAAGTGACTCTAAAGAACATACAAGGAATAAACAGAGCCTAAAATGAACCATCTTGTATTTGTTCAAGCTAACACTACTAAATAACGTGTGCCTATTGAGTAATGACCCGATGCTTCTGGAACAATACTTCTTTCTCTCACACAAATGTGTGGGAGTGAGAGAGAGTAGTATTGCTCTAAGAGCAAAAAATAATTTTCCTTGCATCGAGTGTCAAGATAAAAAAGAAAGAATCCAGCTTTAATGCAAAAACATATTTTTGTCGGCATTTTTATCTTCGTTCTCAAATTTTACTCTAGGCTATCACACCAACACAACTTTAGCTTATCGCCATCCCACCTCCATTAGCCATGGTCATCGACTAAGTCACATGATGTCTAACTTGTGTGCATGAGCAAGAGCAAAAGCGATTACGTGAAAATGCCTTTCAAAATATCTAAAATTACTAAAATATGTGAGAGAGAAAATTAAGAATGAGAGAAAGAGTGATGATTGAGAGCGAGAAACAAAATAGGTAATATGGATGTGTTTTCATACGCAAGAGAGAGGGGGAGACACCGCATAACTAAGGTATTACGACAATTTTACCGTTTTGATATGAACTAACGTAACAGGCACTTTAATCCACTATAACCACATGAAGACTATGCGTTACTCCATCTGTTCGTGTTTTGTTAGTCCTTTTTTTTAGATGTTTGTGTCACTTTTCAATTGTTTATGGAGTATATTTCAATATGAATCTCAAAAAATATGCAATATGAATCTTGTTTGATAGATCTTATTGGATCTATTATTCAAAGTCCTCAAAATCATGAAAAATATTATAAATTGAAAGATATAAGTAATTGAAAAGTGACAAATCTTTAAAATGAACCAACAAACACAGACGGAGGTAGTTTTTGACGGCAGGTATAAATCTGCAGCGATTCCATACTACAAGGGGTTGAAGTGAAACTTCGATGCAGTGGGTTGGTGTTACCGGTAATTGGCAGTTGTGTCTCAATGGACCAATCAGAATTTGAGGACAGTAATTATGTTGTCATCAAGAGGTTCTGGACCGTTGGTGTATCAGATGAGCGGCTTTGATTAATTATTGGAAATTTTGGTGGAAAATAATTTCCGAAAGTTGAGTTATTATTATTATTATTTTTGGTACAAGCGTTGAATTAATATTGGTGTGCATGGACCACGTGCCATGCCATCACATCAACCATGTCCCTATTTTCTTTTGTTTTTGTAAGAGAGCTTCTATTTACAACCCTTTTTCCCTCAATACAATCCATGCAAAAGTAAATACCAAAACTTCCCTCGCGAAAAGACCATTTAGCCCCTCAAATTACTTCATACCAACCCACCCCACTTTTTCCCAATTGCTAATACCAACCCAGTGCATCTTTTTCTTCCTTCATCAGCGTTTTCTCACTCTTTTCCCTCCCACGTCAAAAAACTCCCTCCTCCTCCTCCTCCAACCATTAACCCCCATTGTCCTCTCCTACTCCTCATCTCTCCTCTCTAACCTTGTTGAATCAATGGAGGGATCTTCTCCCTCACTAGATTTGGGAGAAGAGCTCCAAAGAGTATTTGAGTAATTTACAACTTCAAATCCACCAATGGATGCACAAATACAGACCACAGAGGAGTTAGAGGAAAACATGGAGGTGAAGATTTTCGAGCAAAAAATGACCCAAGAGTAACCCATTGCTTTTTCGATTTCTCAGTTGTTGTTCGTTCGAAACGGTACCACAGTCCCGAAAATCGCAATACATTTCGGTAGTTAATACCCGAAATTTACCTATAAAACCGGGAGTTTATATCCGAAATTGGTGATGGTAGTTAATATCCGCAATATTGGCCATAATTCAGTAGTTTGTATCCAAATTATGTATTTAGTTTCGGGAGTAAATATCCGAAATATGCCAAAACCAGACGAGTAAAATAGCAGCGATTTCTTCGACTGGTTCGACGGAGAGGGCGATGGCCGAGGTTAGACGGAGGGAGGAGGGAAGAGAAACGGGTTTTGAGTGAGATTTGAGAGTTTTGAGTGTTGAAATTTGGGAGAAAAATAACAAGGGGTAATTTGGGAAATGTGCCGGGTTATATGAAGCAAAAATAAAGATTTGCCACATCAGCAGGGTTGTATTTAGCAAAAGGGCTGTATGAAGTCAAAAAAGGGTTGTAAATAGAATCTCCCTTTTTGTAATGTTGCTTTGTCGTTTCTTTAAAAGGGTTAAATTTCACTAACACCCCCAAAATTTTACGCTCTTTTTGTTTCGCGTGGAAAGGAGGGAAAAAAAAAAAGCAATGAAAAAAGAGGAGAAATGTGAAGAAAGTGGATTAATTTCTTTTGTTGGATCGTAGAGAGGAAGTGAAAGAAAATAATAAGCAAAATGTTTTTCTTTTGTTTGGCTTCAAGAGAAAAATAAAAAAGAAAAGTAAAACTAGCCTTTTTCTAGTCTTCTATAGATGTCTTTTCTCTCCCATTTTCTTTACCAATTTCCCTTCCATGCAATTTTCTTTGGTAGGTTCCTTTCATGTTTCTTTCTTTTTCCTTAAACTAGAAACCAATCAACCAAAGAGGAATTTTTTTTCTTCTTTCTTTTCCTCTATTTTCCATATGTTCCAAACAGAGCATTAGCAAAGTCACATTTCACCCATCATCACTCAAATCTTGACCTCCGCACTACTTGTACTTTAAAAGTTTGAGCCCAACCATGGGTACACCATGTGGGGTGCATCATATATACACCAACAATGATACATGTACAACAAAAATCTCTAACAAGTTTTCAACACACTCACATGTTATGTAGAGCCCACACACACTTTACATTCAAGTGTTTGTGGGTTCCACACACTATTTTTTGAGTGTGTTGAAAACTTGTTGGAGCTAGTTGTTGTACATCTATCATTTTTGTATATACACTGGGTTGTGTGTTATCTATTTCGGAATGACTGAGCTGATTTTTTACAATGATCCTTAAATAGTTACTATTACACAAAGTGATCTTTAAAAAGTTATTTCAAACAAATAGAGCAACTTCAATTATTTATGTGGAACTGCGAAGTAGATCTCACACAACTCGTTATCTATTTACACTAAATGGTACCCATAATTTTATTCTTATAGTTTAACAACCAACATTTCAACAATTACAAAACAATTAGCTTACAACCACAAACCAACACCCGCTACAGTATAGCACCAATTCCCTAACAATCTAAAGAAAAGGATTTTTTGCATCCACGAAAGAAAAGTTAAAAGCATGCATCGCTTTTGAGATCAACCTGACCTCTCAAAACCGACTTTGGGCTAAAACCCGTAAAGTCATCGCTTTAAGTCCCAAATTTTGAGTAAATTTTGGGGTTTCTAATTTTATAGACCCATATACAAGTGAGACATGAATAAAAATTAAATTAGGTCATTTGAGTTGTGTCATCGAATATGCCTCCTATATCAATCATTTGTATGGGATTTTTTTTCCCTAACTATTTTTATCTATGCGAAGTATATTGAGATTTAGGGGCCAATTGAAAAAGTATATTCTAGGGGCCAATTGAAAAAGTATATTCTAGGCCTCACAAATGTCATAGCCAACCCTGTGACCACTTCATATTTCATTTCTCTTCATTTTTCAATTTCGAGGATGGATTATTCATTTCTTATTTTATTTTTTGGATTCGCATTAAAGCTTTAGATTAGTAATTTATCTTTCCGAGACAAATATAAAAAATTAGAAATTAGAGCCAAAGATTAGAAAAGTTTGAAACTTCACTTTCGATTTTATATTCAAGTACTTTTTATGATTCCACCTACCGAGATGAATAATTATTCCTGTAAATTTTTGAAAAAAAAAATTAAATTAAAGATTATTAGATATAAATAGCACCTATTGTCTTTAAAATAAAATGATAATAAAAAAAACTTGGGCCAAAGTGCCAAACTCACCTTGGTCCCTAGTTCCCAACCCATCAACACCGGCAAGTTCCATATGGACACAGGACACCTAGTTCTCATTGTCTCAATTACATATAATGATTAATGACCATACATATAGAAATTGACCTTGATTAGAAAAAGAAGAAGAGGAAGAACAAAGTGAGAGAACTTATATAATGATAATGAAGTTACTTCTAAGTTGGAAAACCAGAAGTAAAAGTTTGTGAAAATGAAACTATTGCACCATTTGCTTAACTCATGGACGGAGCGAGGATTTAAGTTCGGGAGTGACGCTATTTAACAGGAGTCTATCGGTATTGTTGTAAAATTTTATGTACTTAGTAAACATGTGAAAAGAAATATTGATTAGAAAGTCCTAAACAAAGACTTGATTCAATTCTTTTGTAGTTTTTAAATGAAAGTCTTTGAGATATTTTTTTATAATCCGAATCATTTATCTTTTAAAACGCTATTTTAGCATCATTGATATGAAAAATCAAGTCGTTCAACTGCTTCGTCTTGGTTCAACTGCTTTATTTTTATATTTCAAAACCTTTTCTTGTTTAAAATTATTTATCCATCTTGACGAAAAATACAGAATTCACTGAAGACAAAAATAGATAATAAAAAAATATATATATACAAAATTTTTACTCTCTGTGTGTTGCGTTTGGGACTTTTTTTTATTACTTTTTACATTGTGCTTTTCAAATTTTTGGCTTTCTAGATTATCGACAGAATGTATTATTAATCTGTAGAGTTTTTGAGAGATGTGTGAAGAATGCATTTTATAACATGAGTAATGTTTGGAAAATATGTGTATAATACATTTTGTAAGTCTTTTTTATTAACCAGAATGCAAAAGTGAAAAAAATGAAAAGTCAAAAAACTACTCTATATTTTGTTCTTTATCACCCAAATTGAAGAATTGCATTTTGTGAAAGGGTTAAATATCAACTTGCCCCTTAAACTATCAAATTTTTTTTTACTTCCCCCTTCAACTACCAATTGAATTCCCTTCCCCCTTCAATTATCATTTTCTTCTTTACTAAGGACAAATCACGTTTTCCATCCAAAATTTGTGACGGAAACCGCTTACCATTTTTTTTTGGAATTGATGGAAAAAAAGAAGAGAGGGTGATATGGACATTTCGTACACCTACAACATGAAGCTAACTGGGGGTTTTCATTCTATCGATCAAACCAAATCTAGGGTTTTTCGGAGAAGAGATTTCAACTAATTATGTTACGAATGGCTGAGAAATTAAAAGGACCTTATTCTGCAGGCGTTGCACAAAGAAGCCCGTTTGAAGTCGTGTCCTGCATTTTGCAGGCTATGGGGAACTCATTTTGTGGTGTAGAGACTCTTAAACCTTTAAGAAAACTTATGTTATGGGTTATGACCTAACTGTTATGCTAGGCTAACAATCTGTATTATTGGGTTTCCATGGGGTTTGTTGTGATAACTTTCCTCTGCAAGAAAACGTCTGTAATAACTTTACTACAGCAGCCTACTTATCCTACTCTACTGCCGCTTTTGATGTTAACACTAACGCATTCTATCTTTATATATTTCACCAAATGCAAATACCCACTTTACAATACGACATACCCTAATCTACCCGCCTCCCAAGAGATCAAACCATTCACAACTGAAAAGCCAAAAAAAAAAAAGTCCCACCTCACATAACACACGTAACCAGCTCACATTTCAGTGAACCACCGAAAACGGGCATAAAACTCGTGCTAGTGCTAGGCACGAGAGCCCGAAACTAAGTTTGCGGAAAGGAAAAGAAATGAAATGAAAACATAGAAGAAACATGAAGGGGGTGTTCCACTAACAAAAAATAAATTTTCTCAAAAATTAAGACATGTCATTCTCTCACAATACATCACATAAGAAACTGTGAAAAACCAATTTATTCTAAAAACATCGTTAGCGGAACACCACCTTAGTAGGTTCCTTTCATGTTTCTTTTCTTTTTCCTTAAACTAGAAACTAAACAACCAAAAAGGATATTTTCCTTTCTTTTCCTCTATTTTCCATATGTTCCAAACAAATCGTTAGCAAAGTCACATTTCATCCATCATCAGTTAAATCTTGAACTCCGCACTACTTGTACTTTAATGTTTGAGCCCAACCATGGGTACACCATGTGGGGTGCATCATATATACACTGACACTGGGTTGTGTGTCCACTTCGGAGTGACTGAGCTGATCTTTTACAATGATCCTTAAATGGTTACTATTAAACAACGTGATCTTTAAAAAGTTAGTTCAAACAAATTGAGCGGCTCCAATTATTTAAGGGGAACTCCGAAGTAAATCCCACACAACTTATTATATATTAGTGCATACTAAATGGTGTACCCATAATTTTATTCTTATAGTTTAACAACCAACATTTCAACAATTACAAAACAATTAGCTTACAACCACATACCAACACCCGCTACAGTACAACACCAATTCCCTAACAATCTAAAGAAAACGATTTTTTGCATCCACGAAGCATGCATCGCTTTTGAGATCAACCTGACCTCTCAAAACCGACTTTGGACTAAAACCCGTAAAGCCATCGCTTTAAGCTCCAATTTTTGAGTAAATTTTGGGGCCTTCAATTTTATAGACTCATATACAAGTGAGGCACGAATAAAAATTAAATTAGGTCAATTGAGTTGTGTCATCGAATATGCCTCCTATATCAATCATTAGTATGTGAATTTTTTTCCCTAACTATTTTGATCTATGCGAAGTATATTGAGATTTAGAGGCCCATTGAAAAAGTATATTCTAGGCCTCACAAATGTCATTGCCGACCCTGTGACCACTTCATATTTCATTTCTCTTCATTTTTCAGTTTCGAGGATGGATTATTCATTTCTTATTTTATTTTTTTGGATTCGCATTAAAGCTTTGGATTAGTAATTTATCTTTCCGAGATAAATCTAAAAAATTATAAATTAGAGTCAAAAGATAAAATTAACAAAGATTAAAAATGTTTGAAACTTCACTTTTGGTTTATATTCAAGTACTTTTTATGATTCCACCTATCAAGATGAATAATTATTCCTGTAAATTTTTGGGAAAAAAATTAAATTAAGGATCATTAGATATAAATAACACCTATTGCCTTTAAAATAAAATGATAATAAAAAAAAAAACTTAGGCCAAACTCACCTTGGTCCCTAATTCCCAACCCATCCGGCAAGTTCTATATGGACACAGGACACCTAGTTCTCATTGTCTCAATTACATATAATGATTAATGACCATACATATAGAAATTGACCTTGATTAGAAAAAAGAAGAAGAGGAAGAACAAATTGAGAGAACTTATATAATGAAGTTACTTCTAAGTTGGAAAACCAGAAGTAAAAGTTTGTAAAAATGAAACTAATGGCTTAACTCAAGGACGGAGCTAGGATTTAAATTCGGGAGTGAAGTTATTTAACAGGAGTCTACTTGTATTGTTGTAAATTTTTTAATAAAAATGTGAAGAGAAATATTAATTGGAAAGTCCTAAAAAAGACTTGATTTAGTTCTTCCGTAGTTTTGAAATGAAAGTCTTTGAGAAAGTAATATTTTTATAATTTGAACCATTCATCTTTTAAAACACTATTTTAACATCGTTTGTGTGAAAAATCAAGTTGTTTGGATATCGCTAAGTGTCTAATTTGTTAATATAAGATAAAATCTTTTTTGGAACAGGGGGTGACGTGCCACCCCACCCTGCCCCACCAAGAAGCTTCGTCCTGGTTCAACTGCTCTATTTTTGTATTTCAAAACCTTCTCTCGTTTGAAATTACTTAATCCATCTTGACGAGAGAATCTGGAAAACAAATTTATGACCAAAAAAATACAGAATTCACTAAAGACACAAATAGATATATAAAAAAATATACAAATTTTTATTGTGTGCGCCCGTTTGGGACTTTCAGCCTTTTGAATTATCGACAGAATGTATTATGAATGTGTAGAATTTTTAGAGATATGTGCAAAATACATTCTATAACATGAGTAGTGTTTGGAAGAAATGTTTAGAATATATTTTGTAAGTCTTTTTTGTTAACCAGAATGAAAAAGTTCTCCTCTCCCCCAACTTCTATATTTGTTCTTTATCACCCAACTTGAAGAATTACATTGTGTGAAAACTCATTACCGAGAGGGAGGGCGAAACACCCAAAATGCGAAAATATAAAAATTGAAATGCAATAGTAGTTAAGTATCCAAATACCCTCTGTCTTTTTCCAAACTTTTCACAAATTGGATCCATTTTTTATACTTTTTTTCATTTTTCCAATTGAGACGAATTTCAAATTTAGAAAGTCCAATATTGTGAACAAACGTAAAAATATTGTGGTTGTTTTGCTTAATGTGGTTATTTTCTTGTCCAGGTATGTAATGCACGACTCCTTGTATTTGTATTTGCTTCGCAATCAATGAAGTTCTCTGTTCCGAAAAAAAGAAGAAAAAAAAACGAAAAAAACATTTCGATGTTTCTTCCAACTAGAAAACTTAACAGCTCAAATGCTACGAAAACCAATTACCGGTTGCCGAAGCAGTACCCAAAAATCAGAAGGTTCTTATTGTGAATGACACAAAATCAACATTACGATAAACGAAGAAGAGCTGAAGCTACTTCCCCATAAGATACTTCAGTTTGTGCGCTAATTTTCTTCTCATCTTTGGAGGCAATTGCGGCTTATACGGAACTCCCTGCAAAATCACGTATGCATATATATCATACCTTGCCGAGAAGCTTAGACTGCAACTGCTTCACCAACTGGACTAGAAATGTCAACTTTAACCTGGCATCATAAGAAGCAACCATAAGTTATTGCAAAAGAACAGGAAAGATGAGGTGTTTGTCACATGTTATTGGGGAGCAAGCGTGCGTTGGGTATTTACACTTCAAATTAACAATAAATCACCTAATTTTCACTATCACAAATTAGTATCCTAAACACATAAATCGTTGAACTCGAGCAACAAAATCAAGTAGCATTGTAGATATGAGATAGAGAAAGTCATTCGAGAGATCAATATTAGTGTCACTGCCCTAAAATCGTATTTTCCCTCCCTTAAGATATGTTTTGACAGTTGAGTACGACTACAAGATACAACCCATGCTTTTACAAAGTGTCTCTGCATTGCACGATCGATGGAAGCTGGGGATTACCAAGAATGTATTGTATTGCCCAAAAAACAGTAAGAAAGTAATGTAGAAAGAGAGAATTAAAAGGGTTATCGATACTAATGATCCACATAAGAGAGCTGAATTCATGTCTAAAATCAAAATGTTTTTAGTTCGCTTCTTCATAAAAGATAACGAGAGACGGGTAGCAGCAATGACTAGTTTTGTTCACATCGATCTATAGTAGCCTGCTCAATGATCATAAAATAGAGCACAAAATCAAGTGTGAGATGTCCTATATCTATAGGATTTCAAAGGACTCTTCATGAAAAATCATGTCGCTCAAGTTTGATATGATGCCTCTTCATTCAAAACTAAAGACAACTTTTAGTCTTAAATTTTAAACCATTGAATTTTCAGCAAAAAGAGCCAAATGGGTAGTCTTATGTACCCGTGAAAAATGATAGGGAATCTCACTTTAGGACCTAAGGAAACTTTCCTCCGTACCTGCAATTCGTACATGCACACATGCAAGGGGTTTACAAACATTTGGCTGTCTGACCTAAGGATATGTTTGGATCTTGAAATTGAGTTTGTATAAATACTCATCTATGAAAACTAAACCCATATATTCTCAACTTAAGTTTTATTTTCTACTAATAATCCAAATTTAAACAAAAAACACCGAGTTTAGTCGCCACTAATGGGAGACTGGGAAAGAAAGATTGGGTACAGACTAAACCATTGGCAAAGGCCTCTGGATTTTTGTCCACAACCTTCTTTTGTTGGTGCTTTAAATAGATATGCTGAGAGGTCATTCCACATATCCACCAAAGAGTATTGCCCTCAACACCACATAGCCATCTGCAGGGGACCCCACCGCACCTATGATGGAGCCGAAGCTAAGGTCCCAAGGAGACTTGAATCCAAGCATTGGGCGAGGAACTCTAAACACAGGCCATTGAACCAATCACTTGGTCGTCCACAACCTTTGGTATCACTTCTTTCGTGTCTTTTCTTCAAAGAATTCCAAACATAGCCTAAGATTTCCAAATTAGAGATTGACACAGCTTGGATGATGTTTAAGTATCTGATGAATTGCTTAGTTGGCCAACAAAAAATAAACTTATCGCATTAATAATTATGTAATTGCTAACCAATCAATCTAAAAAAATTAGACTTGCATTAATCATTCTGAACCATCTTGCCGATTGGAACTTAGACTGCATAGCATATAATTCACCCTGGCTGTAAATCAACTTTTGTACCTGTATGTCCTGTATGTCCTCTATCATAGAAGGATTGGACAGCTTACCTTGGCTGATTTGAAGAGTTCATCAAGCACTTCAGACAATGTCGGGTGTGCATGTACAGCATATTTTATGTCCTGCAGCAAAAAAGATATAACAATTGATATGGAATGTACACGAATCAGATCCCTAATTTTCTTTGAGAATAAACTAGTAGCAAAAACTAAGAAAAAATGGAAAGGTTGATTTCATAAAAAAAAAACAAGAATATACAAGATAGGAAGTAGAAAAGGAAAGCCAATGGGTGGTCCCCCAGACCTCAAGTGATTCAACTGTTGTTTTAAAAGTTTTTGTCAGTATTTAACTCCCAGAAAAGGCAAACTTAGTAAATGATTTTAGAGAAAAGTACTTTAGAGGCTTCCTTTTCTTCGATCATGCCATCCATGTGACAAGGTCTGATAATCAGAACACTCTTGACGGAAGAGGAAGCATTGTTGTCAGTATCTTGACATGTTTCAATTGCCCCAAGCCATTTCTTTAGTATTTTTTTTAAAATAGAAGGCTAGAACATAAATTGTCCAAAATGTATCTAGTTTTAGATGTTCAAATAGCTCCCTAACAATAGTATTTCTAAAATCAGTTCAACGATTGTGGGGGAATTGCTCCAGCCTCTAGCTGTTCCTACCTGGAACTCAAATATCTGTATTACGTATATGCTTATCGGTTTGTGAATAAAGAAGTAAAAAGCTTTCAGTTAATTTAAGCTTTAAGATTTTTCACACAGAACCTCCCGGTATGTGTTAAAACATGACAGTTTTAAGGCAAAGTAGTACCTGTATCCTGTTTCCCATAGCAATTGCATTGGATGCTTCATGTATAAGGTCTGCAGCATGCAATCCGAAAATATGAACTCCAAGAATCTCTCCAGTGTCAGGTCTGTATATCAACTGCACAAACAATACACATTGGTAAGCAAGCAACTTCATACTTTGAGAAAACTCACAATAGTCCCAAACACACCAAGCGAAAACGAGACCATCAACCACACCAAACATCCAAATGAAGGTTTATCACCTTAGCAATTCCTTCCCCTTCATTTTCTGCAAGGGCTTTCGTGTTAGCCTTGAAACTAGTCTTGGCAACACTGACCTCGAATCCTTCTTTTTCAGCTCTTTCTCTTGCTTGAGGCTGAAAAAATTAAAACTAGAAGCTTAAGAATACTGCATTACGATTTTCACAAACATGTTGAAACAAATCTTTTTCATCATGTCAGGAAGATTGGGACTGCTTCAAACTGTCTCATGACTCAAGCAAGAAACACTGCTGATGCACACTGAAAAATTATGTGAAGGTGTAAAAAAAAATTCATCGATGAGGCAAAAGATGAACTTATCTTCATAGTTTAGCTCCATGTATACATGATAAAGGAAGGTAATTAGACGATAAGAGCTGTTTTTCGTTCCTCCAGGACTAAATTGGCTTCCTCCCGAAATCGAAAGCCAATGGGAAATAGAATTTAGCAAACTTCTGGTTTCTGGGCTATGGAAGTTGAAAATTTCTGGAAAGAAACAATTTCCTTCCAGGTACATACATTCTCTAAAAAAATTTTAATTAGACATTGTATATCAGCATAAATCTACATTAGCTGATCCAGCTGTAGCCTGTAAGCACAAGATGCACTACAAAGACACAACAAGAATTAACTTAGTCTCTTTGGTTTTTAGACAAATGGTTAAAAGCATTTCACCTTAGTTGCATGTTTGAATTTGTAAAAAATGTAAGTCATAGACCATAATGTAAAAACACACAAGGAATGATACACAGGCAGAAGAACAGTAAAATTGTAAAGTCATAGCTTACCTCTGTTAATCCAACCATACTAATTTCAGGATGAGTGAAGCAAGCTGCCGGGATGCTCAGATGATTTAGCACATGATCCTTTCCAGAAACTTGTTCAACAACTATTAATAAAGCAATTCCAGGAGTCAACTCATGAAATTCTAATTGCAACGATGAACGAATATTGAATTGTTGATGAAGTAGAACATATAATCGTTACCAGAGATTCCCTGTGCACTTGCAGCATGAGCAAGCATCATTTTCCCATTAGCATCACCAATGCAATATAAGTGAGGAACCTACTAATTAAAACACGTGTCAGAAATAAAATTATAACCAAACATAAGACAAATGAAGGGAAACTCATGACTGACCAGCTTTCCATTTGCATCAATCACGCGCATGCGCTCATCAACTGGAACAAATCCGCGTTGAGTTTCTACATTAATCTGCAAATGAACCAAGTATTCGCTTACACTAATTACCACTTGGAAAGTGACATTACAATTGGTCGATTGTGACGTTTAAGTGTCCAAATCCAATTACATTTTCTAAACCAAGTCCTTTTGTATGCGGAGCCCTTCCGGTCGCAATGAGAGCAGCATCTACCTGCAAAAAATAGCATAGTTCTTAGTTATGCTAGAAAGGCAACAAGATGACTATGAAAACAATTAAAAGAGAACATGCAAGACTCCGGAGAATAGTAGTATAAATAGGAGGAAATGAAATCCTTAATTGTGTGTTTACATTACAAGTAAATTTATGAAATCCTTAATTCCTTGCTTGTAAAGCAGTGATAATAAACTGGAAATGACAACAACTGAATTATAAAATGCAAGAGCTATTCTAAATAAATAAAGAGCAAACACTTCAGCAGTGGTGAGTGAATTTAATAACCACTTCCCCTTCAATTTGTTCTCATAATTTATTAGTAGTAAATGAAATCTCAAAGCTCAAGCATGGAGTTCTTGCTTGCAGCACCAGACTCAAGCTGAAGATTACACAAAATAAAGCTCAATCGTTAATTATTTGGGCAGAAGCAATAGAAAAACTCATACAAAGTTCATGACAAAGAATGGAATAGTGCTAGACTAAGGCCACAATACAACATGGTTAGGATTGTGAGATGAAGATCTCTGCCCATTTACCCCCCAAAAAATAATAAAAATGGAAGGACAGTTTTGATTGCAAAAATATTACTGGACTAAAGTATTTGCCTACATTAGATGCTTATGACTTACCTCCAGAGTATCCTTTAGTTCCTTCGTCTTGGCATCAATAAGCTCAATAGTTACAGGCTTTCCATCTTTTGCTGGTGTAACCTGTTAACAAAATTGCATCAAGCAGGAGGGAAAAAGAAAAACCAAATGAGACAAAAACAAGTTAAAAAAATTGAAATATATCTGTGGGATATTGCCATGCAAAATTAAATCAGGGAAGTGGACATTGGGCCACAAAGCACCTTGCTTGCAAATACACCAGTGTGATAATCAATTTTCCGAGGATTTATGAGAACCCGCTGAGCCAATTTCCCAATCTCAGGATCAAAGCCAGGCATAAGCTGATCTAGAGCTTCAACAAAGGTGACCTGCAAATACTGTGGTAATTAGACTGGTGCTTTTTGTTTTCGATCAGGTGACTTAGGTAGATGTTACAACATTTAAACAGTGAAAGAGAAAGACAGATAAATTTTCTCAGGATGTCCAGGACTAACAATCCTTACGACTCAGTCTTCAAAGTCTTAGGACGAAGAGTTATACGATCAAACATGGTCAGAGCTAACACTTATGAAATTTGTGTTACAGAACCTAAGATGACAATCCAAAGTGGTTGCTGAACTCTGGATTGAATCTCAAACCAAAGCAGATAAAAGGCTAGTTGCAGGATCCATCTACTGCGGATGACGAATACTGCTCTGGAACCTTGCTCCCACTCTTCAAAGGATGAATCTACCATCGAGTAGGAATCAGATTCTCAATGGGTTAGAACCTCTGAAGGTATGAATCCCATAGAAACAAAGGAAGAGATGCCAATGAAGAGAAAATTTCAAGCAAGTCAACAACCATAAGATAAGAGAAAAAGAATTTAACTGACAGTAACTTAGGACTCAGTATTTACATGATTCCTAGTTCTTTTTATACTTATTTCCTATTTTACAACATTCTACAACTGCAAACTGTAATCTTTAGATCATAAAATATTTATGCTCTGTTATAGACCATTCCAACCTTAGAATCTTCTATTTGCCCTCGCTCCAGCATTGCAGTGATCAAGGTCAAATGGAGAGTGGACTATTTTGATTTGGAAAGGAAGAGACTGGAGAGCATGAGATAAATGTTGTTGACAAAAAACTAAGCCAGATAGGGCCAGATGTTGAAACATGACTCAATAGAAAAGCTGAAGGCAACCACGCAGTCTTGGGCCTACAATTGCTGCTTACAGGAACGCTATGACACTTGGTACAAACTCATCTATCCTGCCTTAGATAGATAGTGCTTCCTAGAGTAGTGCACTTTACTGGAGAAAGATGGACTGAGCACTAATGGAAAGCTTCTGAGGAATAAGTTGGGAAACAACTAGTTTCTAATAGCTCTGAAAGTTATCAATCTTCTTCACCCAAATACAGTTGTTGACCTGCGTTGGGATACTGGTTCATCGTCTAGTTATCAGAAGATAATTGAGAGCAGGTACAGTATTCCTAATTTAAGTCAAATTAGCTTCACAAGAAGTTCATCAAAAAAATATAAACCATGCTAACCTCGCTTCCAAGTGCTGTATACACATCGCTGAATTCAAGACCAATATAACCACTCCCTACGATAGCTATCCAGTCAGGAACAAATTCCAGTTTGAGTGCATGATCACTGGTTATTACAGTCTTACCTGAAAACCAATGAGAATTTCGTAATGTCATGAGCACAAGGACAATAGTATATAACATAACAAATTTAGAAGGAAAGGCCATAAACAGACGCCACATGTTCTAAGCCAATATGGTCATTTTTTGTGACTACATGTTCCATTATCAAGTAAAATGTGAAACAAAAAAATTTCTTCCTCATATGAAAGTTGTTATAAAAAAGAGGTCGGTAGTTCATATACCTACATCATAAAAAATGGCACAATTACTCAAGCTCTCTTAGCTAATAGTCAGTGTGACATCCCAAAAAATCAAGGCAATACAGATATGCAGACCCATTAAGTATTTGTATTCTGTAATACTCAGCATGCTCAGAAGTGTGGCACTGGCACAATATCCACTCGTATATTATTAACATGATTGCCGAAGGAAATGAAAATACTACTTCATCATTGACAGCAATACCCACGCTTTGCTTAAGCAGTTTACAATTCGTTAAAAGAGCTAGTTGAAGACTGTGTTACCTCACAGAAGCCATTTATAAGTTTCAACATTGTCTTCTCTAGAACTGAACTGATAATAGCAGATGGACAAAGAAATAATAACTTACCATCAACTTCAATTCCCTTGGGAACCATGGGTACAGAACCAGTAGCAATGATAATGTCTTTTGCAGTTACTACATTGTCCGTCCCATATTTCACTTTTTGTGGACCCTGAATGTATCCATGGAAGACAATCAGTGATACAGTACTCCTTTCAAGCTCTAGTAGCCACATGATAGCTGTAAAGTTAATAGAAGTAATTCTACTGAATTTATAGCATCTTTCCACTTAAGGGAACTTCCAGAAAATCCAACATACCACAATTGTACCAACACCGGTCAATATATCAACACCAAGAGCTTTTAGTGAATTGGTCAAGTTACTGCGGATCTTTGAGGCAAGATTACTTGCATGATCAGCAACTGCCTGTCTGTCATAACCAGCAGCTGCAACCTGTCATCAAGTTAGAAAGCAGCATAAATTTAACTAGACTGATAAGCTACATGTATGCAATCGCATGCCAAACCAGTGCACACAACTTCTGCTAGGGAAATGCTAAAGTGATCGGAGATCTGAACATGTATGAACCACATGAGAAAATGGATCACAAAAATAATTGGAAAAGGTGTGCACATAGAATAGCAGTATACATCTTTTGAAACTTCAAGAGTTACTAAAACTAGAGAAACAAAAAGACCAATGAAACTTCAGGTTCGCTAAAAGTTGTAAACTGATAAGATCTACCGGATATGGAATCTTATGTTCATGGAAAATGCTGCTACTGTAGAAAGGGGAGGGTTAGATCATGGCCATGTCTGGTGATGAAGCAATGAATATTTCACGTAGGTTAGTTACCAGCGCAGTTGAGACAAATAGTTAAACTTACTGCTCTACCCAACAAGCTTATGCACTAAGTAGACTACGTGGTATCCAACCGGATTCGAAGAAACATGAATTTTTATCCACTATAAACATGCACACAGAGGATAACCTTCAATGATGTCCAATGGGATGCTTAGGAATATGGTGAAGGACTACCTCTGTTATACATTAATCACACAAATTTCTAGAAACCCTCGTAACATGCAACAGAATTATATATCCGCTCAACCTACAACAGAACTATAGTCTACATATTTTGAACATGCAAACAGTCACTGGTGTGAGGGTTATTATCGTTTTGTAGAAATTGTTTTGTATGACTTTGTGGTGAAAGTAAACAGAAAAGACACGAATCTAACCATTTTCAAGTTCACTTGTTACCGAAAATTCATTCCCCCCCAATTCAAGCCAAACGAAAGAAGGCACTAAACCTCGCATTCAAACCATTTGGGTCA
Organism: Vaccinium vitis-idaea; assembly: GCA_963854785.1. NCBI lineage: Eukaryota > Viridiplantae > Streptophyta > Magnoliopsida > Ericales > Ericaceae > Vaccinium > Vaccinium vitis-idaea. Next base: position 15,543,930 of record OY978225.1, on the reverse strand, counting down.
TCACATGAATCAGGTTTTTCCGTTCTGCCTTGCAAGATAGAAAAGTTGATGGCCGTGAATTTGAGATGCAACATTCCCCTTTCGAAGGTAAGTCCTGTAATGACTGCTAATCCACGACCTCCACCATCATGATTCATGTGTTAATGGAATGTAGGAACCCTCCTACCACAGATATTATGCACCGATTGCTGAGCAAGAATATATCATGGTGTTTTGACATACTCCAGCAGATATTATCGTGCATCTGTGAGGCCTAAGTGTCATAGTGCTTCAATTAAGAGTAATAATGCCTTAAGATTGCATGAGGATTGAAAATGGAGACAACTTCTCTAACTTCCCAGAAAAAAACAGACGCAATTTCATGTTTCTTGAAGAACAATTGCACGCTTAGCGAAAAACATGATAAACACATTAATGTAGACCCAGTTTTAGCAGCTACCATAGAACATCTGCTGCAACACGGTGTCATTTACGATATTTTGCCTGAAATCCAGTTAAAAAGCGAGGGCGTTTGACACCCAATGCAAGCAACTGCAAACTAGATCATTGTTTTGACAAAGCAATAAAAGGAATACATCATCAATGGTGACTACGATAAATATATAATAAGGAATACCACAATAGAGCTATACAATAAGAAAATGACATAGTATATGAACAAGAGTAAGCATGAGCTTGCAACATTGTAGGAACAAGAGATTAGCGGCTTTAATTCACCTGTAAACCAAAAGCCTTCATGTGGTGTTCATTCTGAAGGTCCCGCATGCGGCCACTTACAGCAAGGAGGGCTTTGGAAGGAACACAACCCCGATTTACACATGTTCCTCCAATCACATCCCCCTCAATGATGGCAGTTTTTAGGCCCTGCAAGGAGTCATTTTGTATAGAAAGTTACCTCAATTCTGTCAAGAACATAGGTTAGAGAAATAATACAAGAACTCGTTCACCCTAGTAGCCTTATGCTGATTCACCCTGGTAGCCTTAAGTAAGCAGCATTTGGTGCCTTTCGTTTCCTTTTCTCGAAAGATAGTTGTATTACCGAAGTGTTACTTTGATATACCACTGATTTTATATACCTCGAATAAAATCTGAAACTATATGCATCTGATTCACACCGGACAAAAATACTAACAAGAAACAGGTAAATGGTCACTCATCCAAAAAAGGATAAAAGAAAAAAAAAAAGAAAAAAAAAAGAAAGAAAACGAAACACAGAGAAATGCCCCTTAAAGTAAGTTTGAAACACCTTTCAAGAAATATCTAAAATAAACCAACAAGCAGTAGAGTCCTAATTTTTTGGAGTTCAACACGAACCTTGTTTTATATCTTCAGATAATTAAAAAGAAAAAAAGAGCGTGAAAATCTTTCCCTGAAACTATAATACAGTTGGTGACAATTGGCAGTTGTTTCCAACAGCGTACAGACGTACAGTCATTAAATCAAGCTTCACTACCAAATTGAACTTAAGAAAGAAATTCAACTGCTATATTCCTCCATTTCCAAATTGATCGGGAAAAAAAATAATTCAATAACTGTACTCCACATAGCTACATTTTAGGGGGTGTTTGGCCTAACTTCTTAACTTTGGTTTATTTTCGTTTCAACTTCGAAGTTTTAATTATTTCGCATCAATCCTTTTTGGACTTTTGTTTGGTTTTGTGTCTCGACGACAAAAAAGTTCTATAAAAAAAACAGATCAAACTTGAAAAAAAATAAGAAAAGACAACAATAATCCAAAAATTCTATCTGTCTTGAATCTTTTTTGTTTTGGTGAATCTTTTACAAGTTTTGGTCATATATTTTTACCTTCTAGATCTTCTCGCCGAGACGAATGAATGATCCACAACACAAAACTACTAAAATAGCAAAAAAGAAGATTTAGGCCAAACTTAGCTTACTTGTCTTTGCTATGTTCAAAGACAAGTAAATTCGCGCAATGAACAATGAATTAATCTCCGTCACAAACACCGACTCAAAATAAAAAAAAATCCTAATTAGAGCATCTCGGCTTCCAGTCCTCCTCTATTTTTTACCCAAATTTGAGCATAAAATTTAAGCAAAAGCTTCATTGGTAGGTATGAAGTGCTCTGATGGACAAACCCAAATGTAAGCACAAATTTGGTAAAAGCTTCATTAATGGAATAGTTGTAAATTGTGAAGGGCAAAACAAGCCTTTAAAATTTTGAGTAAATATTTGAATCTCCCTTGAGTTGGTGAAGAATTTAAGTAAAACTCAAATTGGTATGAGTCTGAGTCCATGATTGGACTAAGTCCATAGTGGTTTTACTCATAATTTAATTCTGAGTCAATTAAAAGAGTAAGGGCCGGAGAAGCTCTAATAAATCATGGCATTTAATACCTTCTCAACCGCGTGTAGTGCGGCGCCGTGGCCGCCGACGCCGGCCCCAATTATAACCAAATCGTAGTCGAATCCCGTCGACGGAGCTCCATTACCGGATAACGACGCCGATACCTTGTGTGAAGCCGAAGCCGCAACGAGCCTAGCTGAATTGGAAGAATGGAGTCCATAAACTTCCCTTCTGAGGCCGCAGAATCGGAGCGACCGCGGAGCGAAGAATATGTTATCGGCGACGACAGAACGGGCGTGGTGGGATCTGTCGGTGGGAGAAGGCGAGGAGAGAGAAAGCGAGAGTGAGGATTGCATTTTTTTGGTTGGAGAGAGAGAGAGAGAGAGAGAGAGAGGGGTCAGGGTTTTGGAATGAGGAGTGAGAAGATACGTACAGGAGGAGAGATTAGAGAAGAGGGGGGGAGCCTCGAGAGGTCCGTTGGGAGAAGGCGGAGCTAACGAAGAGAACAGAGTGTGACTATTGAACAGTTTGATCAACGAACTCTCTTGCTAATTTACTTTCCCTAAAATGATTCTCCTGTCATTTTGACTTTATTTAAAAGTAGGAGTAGTATTTTTGAAAATATTTTTTTCCGAGGAGTATTTTATGCCGTTCAGTAGTGGTGGGAATTTCTGACACGATAAGAGAACACGATCCGAACTCGACATGAAGTTAACGGGTTAGGGTTGATTATTTTTTACACGAAACACGAATATGACACGACACGATAACACGAAAAGTTAAACAGATCGGGTTAGGATTGAGAGAATTCTGACACGAACACGACAAATACAGCACGCCACGAGAATTTATGGAAAGGACACGATAACAAGACACAAAGTTAGAGGGTTAGGGTTGGCTATTTCTTACACGAAACACGAATATGACACGACAGAATAACACGAAAAACTAAACAGGTCGGGTTAGGGTTGAGAAAATTCTGACACAAACACGACACGACACAACACGACATGATGCCCACCCCTACCGTTCGGAAGTACTCACTGCAGATTTTTCTTTTTTTAAATTATTGGGTTCTATTATTTGGCAATTTAGGGTGAATTTTCTATTTGATTTTATGAAAAATTCTATAAAATTAATTTGAAAAATGATATACGGAAGCACTTAATTTTTTGATTTGAAAAAAGGTAAGAGAGAGAGTGTGAGACAAACAAATAAGAACGGAGGGAGTATAAAATTATAGGATTGATAAATCACTTTGTGTTCATATTAGATAAAATCACTTAAATATATGAGAAATTTAAGGAAAGTTGATAAAATTACTAGGATGGATTTTATTTTAGCAAACGAGGAATTTTTTTTGATAAAATCAATGGGAAATGGGGCTTTTTATGGGTTGGGTTTCATTTCTGAGCCGTTGAGATAGTTGGGTAATGGCGGGGGAATGAGCTAAATCATAGGATGGGCCCAAGCCCAGTTCACCTTGACCATAATTAGGCCCTATTAGCAATTCCATTGTTCATATTGAAAGCCTTTTTTCTTCTTCTTAGAGCAGCAAAGTCCACCACCAGCCATTTGCCCTGCCAAGGCACGCGTAATTTTCTCTAAGGTTGTTGGCATAATGCATGTTCACCTGGCAGCCAAAGGTGCTACCAAATTTTGGCAACGCTATTTGTTGCATCAGCCAAGGAACACCATTGCAAAACGTGCTCCCCGATAGCCAAAAAAGCTACCAAATTTTGACAACGCCAATTGTCGCATCAACTTCAACAGCCAAGGAACACCATTATAAAGCATGCTCCCGACAGCCAAAAAAGCTATCAAATTTTGGCAACGCCATTTGTCGCATCAACTTCAACAGCCAACAAACACCATTGCAAAACATGCTCCCCGGTAGCCAAAAAAGCTAGCTAATTTTGGCAACACCTACACCATTTGTCACATCAATTTCAACAGCCATGGAACACCATTACAAAATGTGCTTGGAGCACGCCAAAAATTCCATTTCCACTGTTCTTTTGACATGCTTCTTGTATTTTCGGAAATAGATTCTTCTTGTTTTATTGTGATTGACAAATTGTTTAGACGATAGTGACCCATTTTGAATAGATACCATCAGCAAGATAATATCTTATGTATCTTCATTGCCTTCGACAATGAAGTTGGCAGGTGGGGCAGTGCCGGCTCAAGACTTTTGGGGGCCTTAAGTGAACTTCCAACTTGGGGCCCTTAGTATTTTCGAAACAAAAACTATTACAAGATAAGATTTATGTAAACAGATGACAAAATTTCAAAATAATAAAGTATGCTCACAAGACCCACATCTTTGGAAGAAGTTATAAGAAGTTTTTTTTTTTTTTGAACGGCAAAAAAGAATTTTATTAATCTTTGAAAACGCATTACAAAGATACCATCAACAAAATAATATCTTATGTATCTTCATTGCCTTTGACAATGAAGTTAGCAGGTGGTTCGACAAAGAGATTGGAAGAGAGATGAGACTGATCTAGAATGTTTATGTCATCATTAGCAGGGATGGAACCAAGGGGGGTTAGTAGAGGCGGTCGCGCTTTTAAGGGAAAAAAAACCTGTAGTATTATATAGAAGAAAAAAAATTTCCTATGAATTATATAAGCATACCCCTACAAAGTATTTTGGGAAAAAAAATTCACCCCTGCATAATAAAATTTCCGACTCCGTCCCTGATCATTAGATCATGCGAGGCTGCTGCCTCAAGTAAGATGATTGATTTATCGACGTGTCCAATGAATTGGTCATGCCAAGCAGTCGGACATTTTTCCTATTCGATGCATGTAAGCTCGCATATGTCAAACCAATATAGTTGTGTTAGAATTGTGTTTGGTATACAATAGTGATCAGATTGTGTATGTATGGGCTTGTACGGCACTCTTCGGCCAACACAAATGTTCTTAGTTGTTCATTGATTTTAAAATACTCCATTTTAAAGTTAGTTGTGGAAAAAGGAAAAAAAAAAAACTTGTAAGGACCCGTAATTTTGCATATTTTTTCCGGAATAATGTTGGGTAAATGTGAGGAATTGAATTTTGATTAAGAGAGGTCAATGTGATAGTGGGAGAATGCATTTGGGTGTTTTTAATATACATTTGAAAGTTTAGGGGTGAAAGTGTTAAGGGGTGAGAGTATATAAGACTTCTTCGTCTTGCATTTTGGGACAAAAATCAGCCCTCCCTCTCTCTCCCTAGCCCGACCTCTCTCTCTCTCTCTCCTCTTCTCCATTTCTCTTGTTCAAAAGCTCCAAAATTCACCAAGCCTTCAAGTCCCCTTCAAGACCTACACCTAAAATCACCTCCTCTACGCGTATTGAAGCTTGTATTGCGTTCGTTTCGCACCAAAAAGCTCATATTTCGGGTTGGAGCTCATTGGAGGCTAGGGCTTTCATTTTCTCACTCATTTCAAGCTCAAATCTTGAGGTAGGAAGACAAATTCTACTCCATATATCTTGACCTTGTTGCTCAAATCCATCTAATTCATCAATTGCTCTCATAAATGGGTTTGTTTGAGCTTGATTTTGTGATCTATGATTTGAGTATTGTTTGATGCAATTGATGGTTGATTTGCACTCCTTTGATGTCCATTTGTTGCTCTACATATCCAATTTTTGGCCTATAACATCATATATGCACTTGGGGTCAATTTTCACCTTTGCTTGTCTGTGACACTTAGCTGCTGCCCGAGCCGCCCGGGCAGGATTGGGGGCTGCCCGAGCGGAAAATCCAGCAACCTCACAATTTTTTGTTTTGTTCCGGTTTGTTTCATGATGCCCGTTTGGCCCCCGATTG